>JAKLTH010000210.1:0-132376 GCA_025175895.1 Wurfbainia villosa
AGTCATCCTGCCTCTGACCACTCGGGGTAGTAGTAGCTGAGGTTGAGGCGAGCATTGGATGTGTGGCTTTCGGCCACTAGGGATAGTGGTAGGGAGATCTTTTGTGCCACTGCAGTGGTGTGCTTTCGCCCACTATAGGCAGTGGTTGTGTGAGGTGTTGTTATCTGTGTCGGCGTTTGTCTACTCATGGGTAGGGACAGTGGCTTGCGTGAGGGCCCCTAGGAGTAGTTAGCTTTTTACGCATACACTACTCGGTCATACTACCCAACTCGGCCACTCGAGTGGTGGCGGTGGAGTCGGGCTAGTTGTCATTTGTCGTGCCACCACAGCCACTCTGGGAGTCGTGGTTGGGCCAGGTCCATGACGATGACCATGCATATGCATTCTTGATATATATGTATGCATGTATTTGATATATGTTTTACATATATGAGATCTTTGCATTTGATTGAGCTATGATTGTTACATGCTTGTACATCATGATACATGCCATTTGCATTTTATTTCTTGCTATGTGTTGAGCATGATACATCGTTGATTGATTGTTATATGCATTTGATTAGCATCATGTCATTTGTGTAGTATGCAGATAGGGTTATTATACAATTGATCATATCTGTTCATATGTATATAGTATTGGTCGGGTATGGGATTGACTGGTACATTATATGGGTTATGTTATGGTATATACATCGAGGATGATATAGCTTATGGTGTTGCGACCGTCGAATGCGTTAGTACATTACTTTATGTTGATTGAGCGATTTAGTATATACATTGCGTATGACTTTCTTGTAGTTACTTGTTATTAGAGTTGGATAAGATTTGTATGTCTATTGGACTCATCTTTGTATACTGTAGATCTTCACATGTATACTTGTAGATTTCTTTACCCTATATGTTCATGCACTTTCTATATATTACCCACGAGTTTATACTCACCACCCTGGACCACAGGCTTCTGTCGCCGGATATGAGTAGAAGATTTCTTGGGCGTTCGACTCCATGGTGATCCCATCTCACACCGGACGAATAGACCTGTTTTCCATATTGTTGTATTACTATGGATTATGCGTTTTGTGGTTTTAACTTTGTATTGTTTCCATATCATGATATCTGGACGTATTGTATGTATTTTGGCTTTATTGCTTCTATTATGTTTCTTGTTGTGTCAAGTCACTTGAGTGCAGTTAGGGTCATTGTATCTTGTTGATCTGATTGTATTGTTTCCGCTGTGTTTATTATGTTTGATATGATGATATCTGCGTATATCATATTGTTGTTGTGGGCCTACAGGCCTTGTATTAACCCGATATGTTGCCACGTACAGGGGAGATGCCGTCCGTTTGTTTTTCGGCACGGCATACTCTCGGGGCGTGACACTGAAGGTGTTTGAGTAGCCTATAAAGGATTCACCACTCCTTGTGAGGAGATGTATACCCATGGCCTCTCATCGGATTGTTACTAAAGTCTTTGGACAAAGTATTACATGTTTAGAGTAAGGTACTCTTGGATACATGTGCAGTAACTAGAATCCGTAGGACGAGGAAATAATACTTGGGCTAGGTGTGACGTAGTCAACCTAGTGGGGACTGACACTATAGACCATGTCCTGAACCAAGTGGGTATAAGATGCGTGAAGGGAATGGGGCATGATTCATTGTAGTTGCTGAAGGGTTTCAGAAATAGTTTTGGATCAACCGTTGATCTTTTGGTTAATTGGGGATCATGATATACTACTAGGTGCCACTCATGATCGTTCTATAATTAATGGTTAACTATAGATGGCCAACATAAATCGAGAATCTATTTGGTCACATGCACAACAAGCGTAATCCGAAGGATTTAAAACAAGCTTGAGAATGAGATTCTTAGATTGAGAGAAACTAGGTTTGGTTGGACCAAACAAGGAGCGAGCATGAAATCATTTCAGTTGCAATGGAAGCATGGATGGGTCGTGTCTTATGAAGACATGATGGATGAACCAAATTGGTTTGGTTCTACTCCAATGGTGAAGAATAAACCAAAGGGGTTTGGTTTGTTTTAAGCGAATGAACCAAAGTTGGTTCGGTTCGTTTTAACTTACAATAGACCAACTCGGTTCGATTTATTTTAACTTAAGTTATTGGAGTGGGTTAACGGGTTTTGGTTATGAACCAATAACTCTAAGGAGAAGTTTTCTTAATGGTTAAGAAACACAGGCTCTATAAAAACGCAGTTAGGTTTTTGGAGAACCCTAAGTTTATTTTTGGGGATTACTTCTCCTCTCTTTTCCCTCTCTTCTCCTTGCCACTGCCCAAAGTCTCCACTCCGCCGCCTTTTGCAGCTGCTGCCGCTAGCCACCTGCTGCTGCTGGCGACCCTCCGGCAACATCCCTTGGCTCCGGTGACAAAGGTGTAGTCGGCCTTCTTCCTTTGGGCTGGCGGAAATACTCCACCAAGCTGTCCAGTTTTCTGGACAGCTTTTTTCCTTTCGTGCTAGAGCATCGTTTGGGCAACGTTTGGAGCTCCTACAGTGGCTACCATGCTGAGGATTTGATCTCCAGTAATCCTCATAGGTGGAGGACCAAGGATTCATCAAACGATTGACGAATACCTCTCAAGAGAAGCGAGTTTTGGGGACTCGATTTCAAATCCAAATTTTGATTTGGATTGTGATCTTCTCTTGATCACATCGTCTTCGACACGAGGCTAGTGACTCCTACGAAGACGAGGCTTGTAGCTTGGTGAAGCTATCCCGACGGTACTCGGCATGGATAGGAATAGAGGCAATTCTAGTGAGAGTTGCTCCGGTTGATGTCTTTCCCGCTACACGTGATACGTCAGGAATAACTAGCATAATTTCCTTTTATTGCAAAATTTGAAATTGTTATTATGTCTACACATGTTGTACTATGCATGCGTGTGGTGTGTGTTTTGTAATAAATTAGATTTGTTGCTTTTTAATTCTTCTGTCGTGCACATGTTTATAAAACATGTTCGAACACACACTCGTCACGGTGCAAAAAACCCAACAGGTCGAACCTACGAGAGTTGGGTTTTGGAGCTTGCCGCCGGCCACCAAGGAAACAAGAGTTATTTTCTATTTTGTTGGGTCAACTTTCTTGCTCTCCGATCACCCGACCTTCTTGCTTCGTCTAGCAATGAAGAGAAGGTCAAACTCATGGCTTAGATAAGTCGTCTCTTCGAAGATTCAGCGTGGACACGAGTAGAGATGAAGCTCCGTGAGCGTTGTATGGTTGATGCCCTTCCGGCTCAACATCATCCGAAAGGTATACCTAGGATAAAATTAGTTTTATTTTTAATTTAATGTAAAATTTTATTTGGCAGATATGTCTGCACGTGTTGTAATCTTGCATGCGTGGATGTATGTGTTGCAATAATTTAGGAAATTATTATATTTTATTCCACTACATTTGTTTATGAAATGATAAAAGCACATCTACACGTCGGCTATGTTGGTACAATCGGCCCAAGACTCGAGTTTTACTCGAACTATATTTTGATGTTAGACAAAACACATGACATGGGATTGTCATGGGAAGTCCAACATGGGTTGGCCACTTAAATCCAAGTGTGTAGCCTTGGTGGTGAAAAGTCCAAGAATAGGGCTTGGTGTTGGAAAGTCCAACATGGGCTGGCTACATAAGTCCAAGTGTGTAGCCTTCGCAGTGAAAATCCAAGCATGAGGCTTGGTGTGGGAAGTCTTGAGGACTTGGCATGTTCACTAGGCTCGGGGTCCTTGAGTCGGTGAAGGATGACATTGCGAAGCCGTGCACTTGGTGCATCCGAGGGACTGCCAGACGGGGAGCGAATGGAGTGAGGTCCAAGGGAAGCATACTTCAAGGTCAAAAGACGCGAAGGATGACATTGCGAAGCCGTGCACTTGGTGCATCCGAGGGACGTAGGCCGAGGGAAGAGAGCTTCGGTGGGGAACTCCATGAGAGGATGAGGTGGACTTGGCCAAGTGGCTAAGACTGAGTGTCGTATGCTCAAACGTAGTGTTTAAGGGTTTACTCGATGGTCAGATGCTCAAACAATTTGGTGTTTGAGGTTTTACCCGACATCAGTCGACTGGTATAGGTACCAGTCGACTACTCTAGGTCGATTGGACTCGACCGGTGTTCGACTGACCAAGTTCTAGCCGAATAGTCGACTACCGAGGGAGGGCAGTCGACTGTTGACGCCATCATTCGATTGATGATGGAGATCATGTTGGGATGTATACTGAAAGCCTAGCTCTTTTGTATGGACATCTTTATTTTGAAATAAGAATCACACGATCATTGTTTGCACGTTATATTTATATGTGTGCATATTGTCTAATATTTTACATTGTAGATAACATGGTGCCTGGGTGCGGTACAGAAGATCATGTTATCAGTCCCTTGTAGAATATAAGTAGAGGCTTACAACCAAGATGGTTTTGGACAAACCATTGGCATGGTTGTAGTGTAGCTTGGTATTGTTTTATCTTGAACATAGAGTTACACTAGTACACCTCGGTGTATTGGCGAGACCGACATAGAGGTGATTGATTTATTCTTGTTGCATAATTGAATCGGACCTCGGATATTATGTTGTACATGCTCTTAATCCCGATATAATAACGGGCACATGTACTTAGTATTTATTTCTATGATTTACCAGAGGGTGAGTTTTCTATGGATTAAATCAATATGCCCGGTAAGTTGGGAAATGATATTATTTACATGGTGTGCCGTTGATTATAGGAGGAAAACGTGTCCTATATATTAGGTTGATGATGTCCCCTTGAGGAGCTCATAAGGTTCATCATGTAAACCCAGCTGGTTGACTTAGTCAACATGATGATAAGGTTGAGTGGTACTACTCGAGGAATTAGATGTTAATTAATTGATGGTCAGTAAATCAATTAATTGACGGACATTCGATATCTTAAACACGGGGAGATGGATGTACAAATAATATATGGAGCCCATATTAATTTATGGGGGTTGGTGAGGTAGTTCGATGATGATCCTCTAATGGAATGGAACATCATTGATGGATCAAGTTTGTGTGGTTCCGATCCATCGGGTGGCCAAGACCCAACTCCTCCTCATGATCCCTATCGTAGCCTAATATAAACCTCATGAAGTCTAGATCAAATAATGGAGATTAAATCTCTAGATCCGACGGTTGGGATTAAATTTCCTAGAACCAACGGTTGAGATTAAATCTCTAGATCCGACGGTTGGGATTATTTCCTAGAACCGACGGTTGAGATTAAATCTCTAAATCCGACGGTTGAGATTAAAACCCTAGAACCGACGGTGGAGATTAAACCAAGGCCTAAACCTAACTCTATATAAAAGGGAGAGGAAAGGTTGGATAAGGTGGGCGGCAAGAAAATTGGGAATTAGTTCCTATATTTTTGGCTACCTCATCAATAACCAATTTTCTCCTAAGTTCTATATAAGGGAGCATGGGTTGGGTGGCAACTAAGTTTTTTGAAGGGTTCATGATGGATGCTAAGGAAATTAGGGTTTTGCCTAGCATTACTTGGGCGGCAAGCAACCTCAAGGAGGAAACCCTAATTAGGGTTTTGGCTCCTTAGGTTGGGCGGCCAAGGTGGTGGAGCTAGAGGGGGCGGCAACCTATGGATGAGCTTGTCTTCTTCCTTGGAGGTGGCTAGCTCCTAGATCTCTCCTCTCCACCATGCTTAGGCGGCAAGAAACCTATGGAGGAAACCCTAATTAGATTAGGGTTTGGCTCTTTGGATTAGGCGGCTAGGTTTGGAAGTTATGGTTGGCGGCAACTATAGGGAAGGGCTCATCTTCTTCCTTCTAAGGGTTGGCCGCCACTACCTTCTCTTCCTCTACCTTGGGCGGCAATAAATCCAAAGGAAGCTTGGTTGGGCGGCTAGGGTTTGGAAGGTAAGGTAGGTGGCAACTATAGGGAAGTGTTCTTCTTCTTCCTAGGGTGTTGGCGGTTCCTATCCTTTTCCTATACCTTTGGTGGTGCCCAACCTATTCCTCTTTTCCTTTGTTTTCCTCTTGGCCGTGGCACTAGGAATAGGGTTTGTCCCTAGTTGGTTTGCTTGGTTGTTTCCATTATGTTCTCTCTATTCTTGGGGCGGCATCAATCCTTTGTGGATTGGTGGTTGGCTCAAGCAAGAAGTGAAAGAGAGTTCTTCATTCTTTGGATTGAAGAAGATCTAAGAAGCTTCAACTTGTGGAGGATCTTCGCCCACACGAAGTCTACAAGGAGGTTAGGACATACGATAGAAGATCAAGAGGTATAAAAGTTTTATAACTTTTATTTATGATCTTTGCATGTTTCTATTCTTAATTGATATGCTAGCTTAAGTTCTTTAGGTTAGTATATGTTGATTATACTAGTTTGCATTTGCATGTATTTGTATAATCATGGACCCCGAATAAGAAACACAAAAACCGGCGATCCGTCCGTCGTCTCTTCTGCGGCTAACCAACTAGAAGAGTTGTGTTGCTTGAACAACTAGTTTGTTCAAGCGATCGCTCGAGTCGTTAGCACGACGACGAATTGGTTGTGCTTAGGAAACTCATCCCATCCGGATTAGTTTTCATTAGTGAAAATTTTAATCCGGGGACATGGGAGCCAATGAGCATTCCGAGGATTAGCACATTGCCAACAATTGGTATCAGAGCCACGGTTTCCGGTTTTGTGTGTTTTGGATTCGGTTACTTTCACGCACTTATCATATATTGTGTATGTCGGATAATAGTAGGATGTGCGTAGGCTAACTTTTTGGTTGCAGGCATAAGATCCGACTATTATGGCTATATGTGTGTATGTGGTTGTTTGTGTGTGATTGTATGTGTATTATTTGAATCCTCGGGGTTGACGAGGCTAGATTAGTATTTAATTTTTGTAATTAAATATGCTATTGTTTAGCCGCTCATTTTAGTTTACTTTCGATTAAATACGGCATTGTTTAGCCGCTCATTTTAGTTTACTTTTGATCTAGATTATTTGTACACTCCTTCGTGGAGTATAGGATCGATGGATGTAAATTAAAATGTTTTATCTCGGCTCGGAACTCTTTGGTGACTTGCGCACGGGAAAAGATGGAGCGGACGAGGTGGCGATGACACGCATATTGGAGAACAATGCCATAATAGTTGGAAAAATTCTGATTTTTCCATATTTATTGCTGATTTGTTTTATATGCATGTTGTGTGTGCTTAAAAATTCCTCATTTTCAATTTACTAAGTGGGAGAGGGATATTTTAATTAATTCCCGCGGCCTCCATTACAATTTGATGTGTGATGCAACAAACTTGCGCGTCGGCTCTGAGTGCCTTCCTCCCCATCGGATGAGTTTGTTTGCGGATCACTAGGTCAAATAATGGTTATAGGAAATTATCTAAGAGCGTGTGTACTTCCCCATCGGTAAGGCACATAATCCGAGATAATTCCCTTAGTATCGTGTAATGGTGCACACTTAGATGCAAATAAAAAGTATCCTCCCCATCGGAGTCACTGCTTTTATTTGTAGGGCTAAAGAGGAACAAACTATTAATTTTATTTGTCAAAAAGTAAGGTTAACAAGATAATAAAATTAATGGGTAAAACCTCCTCTTACAAATGTAGAATTCGTATACGTCCACACTATCGTGGCATGCGATATTCTCGGTGTTTTGAGGTGTTGGTTGATTTCGGAATTTTATTGTTTTGAGGAATCAATAAAATTTGAAATCTAATATTTTGATCATTGTGATTCTTAGGATTTTCAAAATGACTTTCAGTCCACTTATTTTGATACTAAAGGAAATAAACTCACTGTACCCAAATAATGATGATTGGAAAAGAATCCAGATATTGTCTTATCTGCTAGGAAATACATGTATGCACTCTTCGAAGAGTATCCTCAAGCCATGGTTGCTCAAAAAGGTTTCTACTTCTAAGCCGAAAGGCAAGAAGAAGGAGAAACAAGGTGAAGCAAAGATGGTCGGAGGATCTCAGGGAAGAGTGAAGAAGTCGAAAGGCAAGTACTTCACTTACAAGCAGGATGGACATTGGAAGGAGGACTGTCCCAATTCAAAATAGAACAAAAGTATATCCTTTGGTCTAGTCGTTTAAACATGGGTAGTGGTGTTATCTACCGGCACCTGGTGTGTAGATACGAGAGCCACTAATCATGTCTGCAATACTTTGCAAGGGTTCCAGGAAACCCAACGACTAGCTAAAGGGGATATTACCATTTACTTGGGCAATGCCATGATGGTGGCGGCTATTACAGTGGGAGAAGTTTTATTTATCTCATGAGAATAATAAAACTTTGGTTCTGGAAAATTCCCTTTATGTACCTTTATTTAGAAAGAATTTAGTTTCAGTTTCTAA
Organism: Wurfbainia villosa; assembly: GCA_025175895.1. Lineage (NCBI taxonomy): Eukaryota > Viridiplantae > Streptophyta > Magnoliopsida > Zingiberales > Zingiberaceae > Wurfbainia > Wurfbainia villosa. Next base: position 8,346 of record JAKLTH010000210.1, read on the forward strand.
ATTATTATGGATGGATATTCTATTTCTTTTAATGACAGAGTAGTTATAAAAAGGAATAGGGAGAATATCTATTCAGGTACATTGAAAGGAAATTTGAACCAAAACCTCCCACGATGCAAATTGAAGTTAATAACTCATCTTCTAATTCCAATAAGAGAAAAGAACCTTCGAAAATGAACCAAACATATCTTTGGCTTCTTAGGCTTGGTCACATTAACCTAAGCAGAATTCAAAGGTTGATAGCTGATGGACCTTTGGGTTCATTAGTGGTGGAGGATCTCCCAACCTACGAATCTTGCTTGGAGGGTAAGATGACCAAGAGGCCTTTTTAAGGCCAAGGGGTATAGAGCCAAAGATTTGTTAGAGATGGTTCATTCTGATTTGTGAGGTCCTATGACTATCTAGGCAAGAGGTAATCTTGAATATTTCGTCTCTTTCGTAGACGATTATTCAAGATATGGATGACACTACGATCTGATCGTGGTGGTGACAACCTCTTGGGAGAGTTTAGGAACTACTTATCAGAGGTTGGGATTCAATCCCAATTGACTGACCGCACACCCCCAGAGAATGGTGTAGCGGAAGGAATAGAACTCTTATGGAGATGGTTAGATCGATGATGAGTTATTCTGACTTGTTTTGTAGTCCTAGAGATCAGAGGGTGATCGTTAACACGAATGCCAGATTTCTAGAGGAAGACTATGTGATAAGCCACAAGCCCAAGGGTAAAATTGTTCTGGAGGAGTTAAAAAAAAGGGAAGTCACTTCTTTAGTACCACCGGTACAAGAGGACATACCACATGTCACTGCGCCGCGTGTCACAGAGGATACACAGGAGATACCTCGTCGTAGTGGGAGGGTTGTTAGACAACCTCTTAGATTCATGTTTTTGGACAAATCTTCTAATTTGGTCCCTAGCAAACATGAACCTGATCCCTAGACATACGACGAGGCAATCCAAGATATAAATACAGCATCTTTGCAAAGTGCAATGAATACTGAGATTGAATCTATGGATTCAAGTCAGGTCTGGGAGCTCTTATGCATTGCAGCTCATATGGATTATGAGGTGTGATAGATGGATGTCAAGACATCTTTCCTTAATGGAAGTCTTGAGGAAAACATCTATATGAAGCAACCAGAGGGATTCATTACTAAGGGCAAAGAGCATCTTGTATGTAAGCTTAATCGGTCCATTTATGGATTGAAGCAAGCTTCGAGGTCTTGGAACATCTGCTTTGAGGAGGTAAATCTAGTCTTATGGATTTATTCAAAGTTTGGATGAGTCTTGTGTAAATTAGAGATGTGATGGAAACGTAGTGGTATTTTTGTACTATACGTAGATGACATTTTGGTGGTTGGCGACAACATCGAAGTGTTATCAGACGTAAGGGTATGGTCGTCCAAACAGTATAATATGAAGGACTTGGGAGAAGTGGGTCACAACCTTGGGGATCAAGGTTGTTGTGCTTATCCCAAGCTTCATACATAGACATGGTTTTGGATCGTTTTAGCATACAAAACTCCAAGAAGGGTTTTCTACCCTTCAGGCATGGAGTTCCTTTATCTAAGCAGATGTGTCCTAGATCATCTGAGGAGATAAAGGAGATATAGGCAGTTCCTTATGCTTCGGCGGTAGGAAGCCTAATGTATGCTATGTACGAGAACAGATATCTGCTTTGCCGTAGGCATGGTCGTGAGATATCGAGTAATCGAGACGAGGATATTGAACTGCGGTAAAGCATATATTGTAGTGCCTAAGAAGGACTAGGGATTATATGCTAGTTTACCGGGCAGACCAATTACTCCCTGTGGGTTGCATGGATTGCGATTTCCAATCAGATAGGGATAACAGTAAGTCTACCTCAGGGTTTGTGTTTACTTTTGGAGGTGGAGCTATAGTATGGAGAGTGTCAGCGAAATCGTGGCGGACTCCACCATGGAAGATATGGCTCAGAACTTCTGATGGACTTGGATGTGATTCTGGTTTGCCCGAACTATCACAATTTATTGTGATAATAATGGTGCGATTGCAAACTCGAAGGAACCACGAGCCCATAAGGCTAGTAAACACATAGAGTGCAAGTACCACGATCGAGAAATCGTAAAGGAGGTAGAAGTTCTTTGTCGCCTAGCATGCATCGAGAGGATGACTGGTAGACCCTTTCACTAAGGCCCTTCTAGCGAGCTTTGATAGGCATGTGGAGGGAAGGGAATCGGATGTATGGCGATATGAGGACATAGTCTTTTAGTATAAGTGGGAGATTGTTGGGATGTATCTTAAAGCCTAGCTCTTTTGTATGGACATCTTTATTTTAAAATAAGAATAACACGATCATTGTTTGCACGTTATATTTATATGTGTGAATATTGTCTAATATTTTACATTGTAGATAACATGGTGTGGTGCAGCAGAAGATCATGTTATCGATCCCTTATAGAATATAAGTAGAGGCTCACAACCAAGATGGTTTGGACAAACCATTGGCATGGTTGTAGTGCTTAGGTGTACTGAAAGCAGATCGACATAGAGGTGATTCAATTTATTGCCGATTATATAATCAATCGACCTGACGATATTATGTTGTACATGCTCTTAATCCCGATATAATAATCTGCACATGTACTTAGTATTTATTTCTTTGATTTACCAAAGGGTGAGATTTAGATGGATTAAATCAATATGCCCGGTAAGTTGGGAAATGATATTATTTACATGGTGTGCCGTTGATTATAGGAGGAAACTGTGTCCTATATATTAGGTTGATGATGTCCCCTTGAGGAGCTCATAAGGTTCATCATGTAAACCCTGCAGGTTGACTTAGTCAACATGATGATAAGGTTGAGTGGTACTACTCGAGGAGTTAGATGTTAATTAATTGATGGTCAGTAAATCAATTAATTGACGGACATTCGATATCTTAAACACGGGGAGATGGATGTACAAATAATATATGGAGCCCATATTAATTTATGGGGGTTGGTGAGGTAGTTCGATGATGATCCTCTAGTGGAATGGAACATCATTGATGGATCAAGTTTGTGTGGTTCCGATCCATCGGGTGGCCAAGACCCAACTCCTCCTCATGGTCCCTATCGTAGCCTTATATAAACCTCATGAAGTCTAGATCAAATGATGGAAATTAAATCTCTAGATCCGACGGTTGGGATTAAATTCCTAGAACCGACGGTTGAGATTAAATCTCTAGATCCGACGGTTGGGATTATTTCCTAGAACCGACGGTTGAGATTAAATCTCTAAATCCGACGGTTGAGATTAAAACCCTAGAACCGACGGTGGAGATTTAACCAAGGCCTAAACCTAACTCTATATAAAAGGGAGAGGAAAGGTTGGATAAGGTGGGCGGCAAGAAAATTGGGAATTAGTTCCTATATTTTTGGCTACCTCATCAATAACCAATTTTCTCCTAAGTTCTATATAAGGGAGCATGGGTTGGGCGGCAACTAAGTTTTTTGAAGGGTTCATGATGGATGCTAAGGAAATTAGGGTTTTGCCTAGCATTACTTGGGCGGCAAGCAACCTCAAGGAGGAAACCCTAATTAGGGTTTTGGCTCCTTAGGTTGGGCGGCCAAGGTGGTGGAGCAAGAGGGGGCGGCAACCTATGGAGGAGCTTGTCTTCTTCCTTGGAGGTGGCTAGCTCCTAGATCTCTCCTCTCCACCATGCTTAGGCGGCAAGAAACCTATGGAGGAAACCCTAATTAGATTAGGGTTTGGCTCTTTGGATTAGGCGGCTAGGTTTGGAAGTTATGGTTGGGCTGCAACTATAGAAGGGCTCATCTTCTTCCTTCTAAGGGTTCCACTACCTTCTCTTCCTCTACCTTGGGCAGCAAGAAATCCAAAGGAAGCTTGGTTGGGCGGCTAGGGTTTGGAAGGTAAGGTAGGTGGCAACTATAGGGGAAGTGTTCTTCTTCTTCCTAGGGTGTTGGCCGGTTCCTATCCTTTTTCCTATACCTTTGGTGGTGCCCAACCTATTCCTCTTTTCCCTTTGTTTTCCTCTTGGCCGACGGCACTAGGAGCTAGGGTTTGTCCCTAGTTCGGTTGCTTGGTTGTTTCCATTATGTTCTCTCTATTCTTGGGGCCGGCGGCATCAATCCTTTGTGTATTGGTGGTTGGCTCAAGCAAGAAGGGAGAGAGAGTTCTTCATTCTTTGGATTGAAGAAGATCTAAGAAGCTTCAACTTGTGGAGGATCTTCGCCCACACGAAGTCTACAAGGAGGTTAGGACATACGATAGAAGATCAAGAGGTATAAAAGTTTTATAACTTTTATTTATGATCTTTGCATGTTTCTATTCTTAATTGATATGCTAGCTTAAGTTCTTTAGGTTAGTATATGTTGATTATACTAGTTTGCATTTGCATGTATTTGTATAATCATGGACCCCGAATAAGAAACACAAAAATCGGCGATCCGTCCGTCGTCTCTTCCGCGGCTAACCAACTAAAAGAGTTGTGTTGCTTGAACAACTAGTTTGTTCAAGCGATCGCTCGAGTCGTTAGCACGACGACGAATTGGTTGTGCTTAGGAAACTCATCCCATCCGGATTAGTTTTCATTAGTGAAAATTTTAATCCGGGGACATGGGAGCCAATGAGCATTCCGAGGATTAGCACATTGCCAACAGATCAGTCGACTGATCAGGGTGAATTCAATCATAGAATGGTTTCCAGTCGAGTGATCACGCCGAGCACTCGATTGATGGTGTTACCAGTCGATTGATGGGTATGATCAGTCGACTGATGGTTATCCGTTGGGTTTTTGCCAACGTGGATTCGACCATTGCGAGACAATATCTACAGGAGCAGTTGACTGATCGGCATGAAATCAATCCGAGACAAGCATAAAAGGGGGAGCTTGGGGAGGATTTCAACAAGACTTTTTGGGGAGATTTTGGAGGGGAATTGCTGCTGCATTCCAGACCTTCAAGAGCCAAACCGAAGCAAGCAACAAGCAAGAGTTCAAATCCATTATTGTAAATTTTTCTTTATGTATTTCATTATTGTATTTGTATTTTCTTGTATTACATTTGTGTATTTGCTTGTACGAGGTTTCTCTACCTCCGATGTATTATCGAGGAGTTATTGTTAGTGTCGTGCGCATAACACGAGCTCATTGAGCTCACCCATGGAGTAGGAACCCTAAGGTTCCAAACCACGTATATCGTGTGTTGTCTTTTGTATTCTTCTTGTGTATTTGTTTTATTATCATTTCGCTGCGTATTAACGAGAATTGTAGACAAGCACGTGAAGAAATGATCGATCTCCACCATATATGCGAATTGGGGCTATTCACCCCCCTCTAACCGGCCACCAATCCTCCAACAGGCTATAACCCAACAAGGGTTTGATAATTAATTTGTAACGGTATCATGACAAATACAACTATTATCAAATTTTGGCATCATTGTTGGGGAGTGTAATGATGTTTGGTAGACTTAGGAGTGTTTGTCCATTTTTCTAAAAAAAAATCAAAACTTTTGTTTAGGACTTAATTCTTTTATTTCTTATATATCCATGTATTTTTCATGTTTATTTCCTATGTCTTTTGATTTGTTTGTTAGTGTTTCAAAAAAAAAACACTAGGAATCTCTTGCAATATAGATCCATATTATCAGTAATGTGGAGACTTCAATGGTACTTATTATTCATGCACTCGGCAATATGAGTATTATCAGCTTGAACATTAGCAGTATCAGTACCAGTGTTAATATCATTAGTATGATCTTCAGTATCCTCAGTATCATCAATCCTATCAGTAAGAAAGATATGGGCACATGCAGCAGTACATTCTTGAGCAATCTCAGTATTATTCACCCCCACCATCTACCAGTGCTTACATGTCTAGTTGGGGAGATCAATCAAGTTACAAATATAGGGTAGCACAATATCAAGATGCTCAAAATTCTTCTATATATTAGAGGCCATCGGAATTTTAGTACTGCAATGAACAAGTTTCTTCCCTCATCCAACAAAATAATTCGATACAAGATCTTAGGAAGCTTATCCAACAAATAACTACAAAGAGAATGCAAATGGCTAGTGGTCTCTATTCCCAACAAGAAGTTGAAGCATCAGAGCATGAAATGGGAAGTCAGTTAGATTAGCTTAGATCATCCATCCAGCAGATGCAGGCAGAAGAAGTCATTCAACCTCCGTCAGAGGTTATTCCTCATTGCTTTATGCCGAGGTAGATTGATGTGCTTGAGGAGATAGATTGCAGAGTTGGAGATATGATTGCCTCTACTTCTATAGCTTTATAGGACTCCACTGCAATGCATGGTGATGAATGTAATTTCTGATGCTCTAGATATCGATGTGAATGTTGATGTTGGGAACTTTGAAGATAATGTTGATGCAAGAAGAACACTGGATAAGAGTATTATTATTGCAGACGTTATTGTTGATGATGTTGCATGCGTAATTATTGATGAAGTTGCTGCTGTGTCAGATGTTGAGGATGATGACATGGGTGTGTTGCTAGCTCCTCATGTTGATATTCTAATTGTAAATGATGTTGTAAAGGAGGTAGTACCTTTAGAGTTGTATCTTCCAGTTGTGCAACCACAGGATCTGTAGTTAGAGATCTTCTTTCTAATTCCTTAGAGTAAAAATGTTCTGAAGAAGTGGATCAGTTGCTAGATATCAACGCCCAAAATTGCCAACCTGACCTAGGAGTGGTGGATAGTCGGAGACCCTGAGACTGGACACTCCTACATTAGCCAGAGTCTTTAACAAGTATGCTTATGAAGGTCGTAACAGAAAATGCAATAATCCAACCCCTAGGCTGGAAACTTCTGATGAATCGCTTCTGACCTCTAGAGAAGACATATAAGAAGGCGATCATATTAGAGGGAGTAGAACAGGACAATTTTGATCACATGATGGAGGTGCTCGCTTTCTCTCGATCATCCCACCAGCAGCGTGGATTTTACTTCGAACTGTCTTCAACTATCGAGGACTTTCACTCCTCCCAACCTGGATTCTTTTACTGAACCACATCCAATTACCAGGCACTCAGGGGAGTTTATTCTATCCTTTTTCTTTTTGTACATATGTTTTTTCTATCTTGTTTGTTTTTGTTTTAGTTGTTATGTTCAAGTTGTTGTGTTTTTGTTTTGTCATGTTTTGAAATATATTTCCTATGCATTCTATTATATCATCTTAGAATTCATGAAAGCTAGTTAAATTTGATTGTTGAATATTGAGAATTATTGTCATGAATGGATTATTTGATTGCATGTGGTTACTACTTGGTGATGGATTATGTGTTGAAAGATTGAGATGATTTTTTTTTCATTCCTAGTGTAGATTGTGCCTATTTTTATTGCTTGTGTGTATTGCACTTGTGGTTATTGTAACTCTAGAACTTGCTTTAATTCTTTCAAGACCACACAACTATAGGTTTGCATGATTATTATGAAGGCATTCTCACTTGTTTTCCTTTACTTCTTTTGTCACCACATGCTTACTAAATAATATTCTAGTTGTTCATCATGTCATTTTTCTTTCCTTCTATTACTTTCTTCTCCATTTTTATTTTTGAATGTGGAATATTGGATGTTCCATGATGAATATTTTGCCTAGGACAGACAAAAGTTTAAGTGTGGGGGGAGAGAGTAGCTCAAGAGAATTCAGTGTAAGCATAGGCAAGTCGTGCTTAATCACCACAGACAAGCTATGTTTTTATTTTTATTGCTAAGCTTGATGTATTATTTTTAGAGCATAGGGAAGTGTACTGCATGTTAAAAAAAAAATTAAAAAAATTATAGGAACGTTGGTGACCACTAGAGGGGGTGAATAGCGTATTTGTTGATGAAGATGGAAATCGATCGTGTTTGCATCTACAATAGTTATTAGCACAGTGGAATATAGAAATAAAAATGTAGAAATAAATACAAATACAAATATGCAATCAAAACATAGCGATATACGTGGTTCGAAACCTTAGGGTTCCTACTCCACGAGGCGAGCTCAACGAGCTCTAGTGATGCATTCACCACTAATAAAACTCCTTCTCGACAACATGTAGGAGGCAGAGAAACCTCGTACAAGTTTTTACAATAATAAATGAAATACAACAAGCAAATACAAATACAATACAACAAAAACACGTAAAGAAAACTTTATAAATGCGCTTTTGGATGCTTGCTTGTTGATTGCTTGAAGACCCTGATTTGCACCAGCAAATCGTCTCAAAATCGCCCAAGAAATTGCTACTGAAATCCCTTCTGTCGAGCTATTTTTAAGCCTCCTCACGACCTGGATTTCCACCTTATAGTCGACTGCCATAAGGGCCCAATAGACTGCCAATAGTGTCGTTGTCTCACAATGGACTTAATCCACATTTGCATTCAAGTCAACAGATAGCCGATCGCCATTACGAACTATTAGGGTCATAGCCGATTAATGATCGCTATCGAGCATTCGCCTCTGCGCACCGACCATTCATCGCTCAGCCATCGATCGATCAATCTTGACGGATCATTGCTAGGCTATTTCTTGCAGTCGAACACCGATCGACTCTGAGCAGTTCGACTGACTATAATCCCATTCAACTGCCAATAGTCAACTCGACTGCTAAGTGAAAAAATACTTGACCAATTGACTAGTCCAAATCCCCAGTCGATTGATAACCTCAACCATGAGGTTTAACCCCAAGTATGATGCCCTCATACTTGCTAGACCACCCTTAGCTTAGACCTAAGCCTTCTAGCCACCTCTGTCAGCCTCACTCCTATCGGATCCCTTTAAGTCATCCATGACTTTTTCATCCATACGTTAGCCTTCAGGTGCTTCCATAGACTATTGTCATGTTAAGCTGGTCTACACCGCCAAGGTACATTGGGCTTACGCTGCCAAGACTACCTCTTGGACTTTACGCCGCCAACCATTGGACTTATGCTGCCAAGACTCCCGCTTGGACTTTACGCCGCCAATATCGACCCTTGGACTTTTCTTGCCAACCCATGTTGGACTTTCCATTTTCCAAGACTCGAGCTTGGACTTTCCCTTGCCAAGACTCATTCTTGGACTTTCCATGCCAAGTACCCAAGACTTGGACTTTCCATGCCAAGTACCCATGACTTGGACTTTCCATTGCCAAGTACTCAAGACTTGAACTTCCCCATGATAATCACGTTGTCATACATTTTGTCGAACATCAAAATACTACTCGAGTCTGGTCAATCATGACCTGGGCTGATTGCACCAACAATCTCCCCCTTTTTGATATTTGACAAAAAAACCAACATCTTTGAGTTAGAACACTAACTCAATCCAATCCTCCCAATTTTCCAAATTGGGAATCCCAAGTTTTTCCCCTTTTTGACATACATTGAAAAGATTCTCCCTAAGGGTGTCAATGTCTCATATCCCAATGAGATCTTACAATCTTCTCCTTGGTCTAAAAACACCTAGGATGCCTTCACTCTTTCATGTTATAAGTCCCATATCACTCAAGAGAGACAATCCTTACTTCTCCAAAATATTCCCAATTCTCCCCCTCATGAGAAAGAATACATCCATCATCCCATGATGGATAACCTTACCTTAAAGGCTTGCTCCCCCTTGACCATTGCACTAACAATGTTCTTGGAGAGTCTCTAAGCCTATAGGAACATTAAACCATCAAAATTAAGGTTAAAAGTTCAACCTTGAACTTTTACACACCTTAAACTTGATACACACCCAAACAACTCTCCTAATCCATATTCAATGGATTTTCACCCTTTCTAATGCTTTCCAAAGCATATCATAGGGTTAGGAGCAGTTAGGGTAGCCTAACATAGCTGAAATTAGGCTAAACAAATCTTTTTTACCGGAAATCAAGCCTGACAGTCGACTCTTATAGTCACCAGTCTACTGCCTTTGACGCCAGTCGACTGCCATAATCGACAGTCGACTGATTTCTACAAATGCAAAAAACCAGTTTTCAGAAATGGATTTCAGAAAATCATAAGTAATTATACATAAATAAAAAAATCATGAAAATTCATATGTATAATACTTATGTAAAACATTATGGGTGAAAAATATTTGAAAAATAAAATACCCATAAAATAATGAGATTGACATAAAGTTCAAAACCATTGAAAAGTTCAATGTTTTGGCCCTACTTTGTATCAACTCTATTAATGGTGATTGCTATCAAAAGATATACTTCACCAAGGTTTTCTAAAATATTTTTAAAATGTTTTTGTAAATCTATATTGGATCATGATCAATGGGCTCAATACACATGACTTGCATATTAGCTTTCCCCATGATCCACCATGGTATTAGATGAGTTTGAGTTCATCTAGATGCAAAAACTATGCACCTTTAACTTAACTCATTTCCTAGCATCTCACATGTGTCTAGGGTGTATCAATACACACACATGTCTATGTAATGTGAAATGTGAGTCTTGGTTATACCTATGCTAAGGTCTCATGCATTTTCTAGACAACACTACTTGATTATTTTATAGATGAGACTTCAAGTCATGCCATAGTTCTTAAGTCAATTTTGATTAATGCATGAATGATCATGGCATAAATGATAACATAAATAAGAATTGCCAATAATCACGATGTTATGACATATGATTAAATCTAAATACACATGACATAAAAACTAACCTAAGCATGATCATGACATAAGAACTAATCCTAAACATAATCATGACATTTTATATGATTAAAATAAGAATGATGTCATAATATGTTATATGACAATCAAAGCATGACAAATAAAAGGTATAAGTATAACAATACCTAAATTTTAATATTAATTTCCATTTTTTATTATTAAGTTCATTTCACCATATAATCACTTATCCCCCAAGTGTGCCAAAAATCTAAAATGGCACACTATGACTCTAAGACCTAACTTGTGCGAATTTGATTAGTTTTTCAAACTTCTTAAATGATATTAGTACATCCTAAAATCCTTTAGGATATAAGATCAAAACATATTTCCAAGGTACCCATAACCTTGAAAATGACCTAAAGTGCCACATTTACCATGGTTAGGTTAACTACCTATCCATTTAAAGTTGGCACAACCTAACCCATTTAGCGTGAATTGATCACGCTCCTAGGAACCCAATACCTATTGGAGTTCCTTGAGTTAACTTGGCATTCCTTAGGGATGACCTCGCTAGATACCCTCCCAATGACTCACCTAGGCTTGGTAGCCTTGGTCATTGTGGTTTTGCTTAGGTTAACTCTAGTGGTGACTCCCCTTGTAACCTTCTTAGTGGCTTCCCTAGGTTTCTTCGAAACCTTAGCCACTAGGCACCTACCATGGTCAACTCTAGGGATGACTTCCCTTGTGACCTTACTTTTCCTAGACCTATTACTAGTTCCATAATCGAATGGAACATTGTGATAAGTAGGCATTACCTTTTTTGACATAGGCTTGTGACCCAAACCTTGCCTCCTAGATGGTTCTTGCCTCTTACACCCTAGGTTTGTTGGGATGTATACTGAAAAGTCTATCTTTTGTATGAACATCTTTATTTTGAAATAAGAATCACATGGTCATTGTTTGCATATTTATGGTTATGCATATTGTCTCATACATTATATTGTAGATAACATGGTGTGTAGTGTCACACGGTAGATCATGTTATCAGCTCCTTGTAGAGTATAAGTAAAGGATCACAACCGAGATGACTTTGGACAAACCATTGGTATGGTTGTAGTGTGATTTGGTATTGGTTTATCTTGACCATAGAATCACACTAGTATACTTTGTGTGTATTGAGCAGGACCGACTTAGAGGTGATTCGATTCATTACTGACTACATAATCGAATCGGACCTCAGATATTATATTTTACATGCTCTTAATCCCAATATAATAACGGACACATATACTTAGTATTCATTTCTTTGATTTACCAATGGGAGAGATTTATAGAGTAAATCGATAGGCTCGGTAAGTTGGGAAATGGTATTATTTATATGGTGTGCCATTGATTATAGGAGGAAACCGTGTCCTATATATTAGGATGATGATGTCCCCATGAGGAGCTCATAAAGTTCATCATGTAAACCCTACAGGTGGACTTGGTCTAGCATGATGATAAGGTTGAGTGGTACTACTCATGGAGTTAGATGTTGATTGATTAATTGTCAGTAAATTAATTAATTGAAGGACATTTGAGATCTTAAACACAGGGAGATAAATGTATAAATAATATATGGAGCCCATATTAACTTATGGGGGTTGGTGAGGTAGATCAATGATAATCCTCTAGTGGAATGGATTATCATTAATGGATCGGACTTTTATGTGGGATTGATCCATTGGGTGCCCAAGATCCAACTCCTCCTCATGGTCCTTATTGTATCCTATTAAAACCTCATGGAGCCTAGATCTGATGATGGAAAATAAAACTCTAGATTCGACAATAGAGATTAAATTTCTAGATTCGACGGTTGAGATTAAATCTCTAGATCTGACGGTTGAGATTAAATCCCTAGAACCGACGGTGGAGATTAAAACAAGACTTAAGCCTAACTCTATAAAAATAGGCTTAACGTGGGTGGCAAGATATTGTTAGTGCAATCGACCAGTAATATGGTTTTGATGTGTGTGGCAAAGAGTTTAAGTTAGGAAGATTGGATTTGATGTGTGCGTTGGAGTCTTGTAGGACTTAGTAATTCGCACATGGAGCATTGGCAAGTTTCACCTCTCATGACTCGGTCCTTGAGTCGGTGAAGGATGGCTTTGCGGAAGTCGTGCGCTTGGAGCATCCAAGGGACCGCCGAACGAGGAGATTGGAGTGAAGCAGGAGGAAGTAGACTTTAGGGCGAGATGCGAATGATGTGGCTGCAGAGTCATGCGCTTGGCGCCGAGGGACGTGGTCGAACGAGGATAACTTCAAAGGCGAGGGACTCCAAGGGATGAGTGTGAGAGAATGTAACCCGGGACGGGGTAGTGTGCTTAGGTGAAACTTGGCCGAATGACTAAGTGTTAGATGAGATTTCCCGACATCAGTCGACTGCCATAAAATGATAGTTGACTGCTCTGAGTCGAACGAGGTTCGACTGATGGGTTTTTGGCTCAGCAATCGACTGCCATGGAATGACAGTCGACTGCCAAACCATCTGTCAACTCCCAAAGGTGGCAGTCGATTGATGAAGGCAATCGCGGGCACAGAACCTCTCGTAGCCAACTGGGCAGTCGACTACGAAGGCATCAGTCGACTGATGGATACATCATTCGACTGCCAAGGGTTCCGTTGGACTACAACGGTCGGGATCTGACATGTTCGGAGGTTGTTGTAGTGGCGACAGTCGACTGCCAAGGGCAGTAGTCGACTGATGGCGGCCAACGGGAAGAAATCATCCCTCTCTATAAAAAGAGAGGGTGTGACCTTTTGGATGGCTAATGCTTATGTTCCAAACTATCATCCAAGTGCTCCACAAGTGTTAAACTCCTTCTTATAGTTTCTTTCACATCTATTGTAAAAGAAGGGGTATTCTTGAGTTGTAAGGGTTTACCTCCACCTTGCATTGGCTAAAGGGAGAGACCAATAGTGGATTGGTTGTGGAGTGATTCACCGGGGATGAATCGGATCGTGGATTAGTGGTGAGGCCGTGAACCACGTTATATTCCCTTGTTAGCATTGCTTTATCTTTTGGTTGTTTCTTAATTGTGTTTATTAGTATATTTCACTTGCGCTAATGTGACTTGTAGACGATCAACGAACGACTACCATCATATGACGATTGAGGGCTATTCACCCCCTCTAGCCGGCCAACCTCGACCCTACAAGTGGTATCAAAGCCAAGGTAGCTTGTCACCGGACTAACCGCCACAACAAGCTCTACATCAAGGATGGCCGGCTTCAACATTCACCCACTGAAGTTTGAAGGAGAGTTCTCTTGGTGGAAGAAGAGAATGGAGGTATTCTTTGAAACCGATTTTGATATTATGCTTATAATGGAAAACGATTTTGAGATGCCTAGGGACGAAGAGGGCGAACCAATAGAGAAGTCAAGGTGGACTAAAAAGCAAAGGGAGGAGCACCTTGCAAATTCAAAGGCCAAGCACCACCTCTTCAATGTGCTCCCCCAATAAGAGATCAATCGGATTGGGGAGTGCTCAAGTGCCAAGGAAATGTGAGAGATATTAGTTGAACTTCATGAAGGCACTCCGGAAGCCAAGCTTGTTGGGATGTATACTAAAAGTCAAGCTCTTTTGTATGAACATCTTTATTTTGAAAAAAGAATCACATGATCATTGTTTGCATATTTTTATGATTATGCAAAATTGTTTAATATTTTACATTGTAGATAACATGGTGCTTGGGTGTGGCACAGAAGATCATGTTATCAGTCCCTTGTAGAATATAAGTAGAGGCTCACAACCAAGATGATTTTGGACAAACCATTGGTATGGTTGTAGTGTAGCTTGGTATTATTTTGTCTTGAACATAAAGTTACACTAGTACACTTAGGTGTATTGAGCAGGACCGACATAGAGGTGATTCAATTTGTTGCTGACTACATAATTGAATCGGACCTCGGATATTATGTTGTACATGCTCTTAATCCCGATATAATAACGGGCACATGTACTTAGTATTTATTTCTTTGATTTACCAGAGAGTGAGATTTCTATGGATTAAATCAATATGCCCGGTAAGTTGGGAAATGATATTATTTACATGATGTGCCGTTGATTATAGAAGGAATCCGTGTCCTATATATTTGGATGATGATGTGGCCTTGAGGAGCTCATAAGGTTCATCATGTAAACCCAGCTTTTTGTCTTAGTCAACATGATGATAAGGTTGAGTGGTACTACTCGAGGAGTTAGATGTTATTTAATTGATGGTCAGTAAATCAATTAATTGACGGACATTCGATATCTTAAACACGGGGAGATGGATGTACAAATAATATATGGAGCCCATATTAATTTATGGGGGTTGGTGAGGTAATTCAATGATGATCCTCTAGTGGAATGGAACATCATTGATGGATCAAGTTTGTGTGGTTCCGATCCATCGGATGGCCAAGATCCAACCCCTCCTCATGGTCCCTATCGTAGCCTAATATAAACCTCATGAAGTCTAGATCAAATAATGGAAAACAAAATCTCTAGATCCGACGGTTGGGATTAAATCCTAGAACCGACGGTGGAGATTAAATCTCTAGATCCGACGGTTGGGATTAAATCCTAGAATCTGGAGATTAAATCTCTAGATCCGACGGTTGAGATTAAAACCCTAGAACCGACGGTGGAGATTAAATCTCTAGATCCGACGGTTGGGATTAAAACCCTAGAACTGACGGTTGAGATTAAATCTCTAGATCCGACGGTTGGGATTAAATCCCTAGAACCGACGGTTGAGATTAAATCTCTAGATCCGACGGTTGAGATTAAAACCCTAGAACCGATGGTGGAGATTAAACCAAGGCCTAAACCTAACTCTATATATATGGGAGATTAGGTTGGGCGGCAAGCTAAGTTTTTCGGTCCCTTCCTTCTACCCTCTACCTTGGTCGGTCCACACTCTATCCTTCTTCCCCTCTTCCATGGCCGGCACATAGAAGATGTTTTTCAAAGAGATTAGGGTTTTGCCTTTCCTTTGGTTGGGCGGCTAGGGTTTGGAAGTTGGAGTGGGCGGTAACTATAGGAGAGGTTCTCTTCTTCTTCCTAAGGTGTTGCCGGGACCTATCTCTATTCCCTCTACCTTGGTCGGTGCTCAACTCATTCCTCTTCTCCTCTTCACTCCATCTTGGCCGGCGGCACCAAAACTAGGGTTTGTCCCTAGTTCGGTTCCTTGGTTGTTTCCATTATGTTTTCTCTATTCTTGGGGCCGGCGGCATCAATCCTTTGTGGATTGGTGGTTGGCTCAAGCAAGAAGGGAAAGAGAGTTCTTCTTTCTTTTGATTGAAGAAGATTTAGGAAGCTTCAACTTGTGGAGGATCTTCGGCCACACGAAGTCTACAAGGAGGTTAGGACATACGATAGAAGATCAAGAGGTATAAAAGTTTTACAACTTTTATTATTGTTCTTTGCATGTTCTTATTGATATGCTAGCTTATGTTCTTTATGTTAGTATATGTTGATTATACTAGTTTACATTTGCATGTATTTGTATAATCATGGACCCCGAATAAGAAACACAAAAATCGGTGATCCGTCCGTCGTCTCTTCCGCGGCTAATCGACTAGAAGAGTTTGGTTGCTTGAACAACTAGTTTATTCAAGCGATCGCTCGAGTCGTTGGCACGATGATGAATTGGTTGTGCTTAGGAAACTCATCCCATCCGGATTAGTTTTCATTAGTGAAAATTTTAATCCGGGGACATGGGAGCCGATGAGCATTCCGAGGATTAGCAAGATTCCCAATAAATGGTATCATAGCCACGGTTTCCGGTTTTGTGTGTTTTGGATTCAGTTACTTTCACGCACTTATCATATATTGTGTATGCCGGATAATAGTAGGATGTGCATAGGCTAACTTTTTGGTTGCAGGCATAAGATCCAACTATTATGGCTATATATGAGTGTATGTGATTGCATGTGTGTGCGATTGTATATTATTTGAATCCTCGGGGTTGACGAGGCTAAATTAGTATTTAATTTTTGTAATTGAATACGACATTGTTTAGCCACTTTTTATTTTATTTTACTTTCGATCTAGATTTCATGTACACTCCCTCGTGGAGTATAGGATCGATGGATGTAAAATAAAATAGGTTTTATTCTTGGCTCGGATCTCCGGATGGCTCGTACATGGCGTAGGAGGAGCGGACGAGGTGGCGACACGACGGGACGCATATTGGAGAATAATGCCATAATAGTTGGAAAAATTCTGATTTTTCCATATTTATTGCTGATTTTTTTTATATGCATGTTGTGTGTGCTTGAAAATTCCTCATTGTCAATTTACTAAGTGGGAGAGGGACATTTTAATTAATTCCCGCGGCCTCCATTACAATTTGACATGTGATGCAACAAACTTGCGCGTCGGCTTTGAGTGCCTTCCTCCCCATCGGATGAGTTTGTTTGCGGATCACTAGGTCAAATAATGGTTATAGGAAATTATCTAGGAGCGTGTGTACTTCCACAGCGGTAAGGCACATAATCCGAAATAATTCCCTTAGTACCGTGTAATGGTGCACACTTAGATTTAAATAAAAAAGTAGTTTTATTTGTAGGGCCGAAGAGAAACCAACTATTAATTTTATTTGTCAAAAATTAAGGTTGACAAGATAATAAAATTAATGGGTTAAACCTCCTCTTACAAATGTAGAATTCGTATACGTCCACACTATCGTGGCATGTGATATTCTCGGTGTTGGTTGATTTCGAAATTTTATTGTTTGAGGAATCAATAATTTTTATTGAAATCTACAGTAATAATAAGCATGTTGTGTGTGCTTGAAAATTCCTCATTTTCAATTTACTAAGTGGGAGAGGGACATTTTAATTAATTCCTGCGGCTTCCATTACAATTTGACATGTGATGCAACAAACTTGCGCGTCGGCTCTGAGTTCCTTCCTCCCCATCGGATGAGTTTGTTTGTGGATCACTAGGTCAAATAATGGTTATAGGAAATTATCTAGGAGCGTGTGTACTTCCACAGCGGTAAGGCACATAATCCGAAATAATTCCCTTAGTACCGTGTAATGGTGCACACTTAGATGCAAGTAAAAAGTATCCTCCCCATCAGAGTCACTGCTTTTATTTGTAGGACCAAAGAGGAACTAACTATTAATTTTATTTGTCAAAAAGTAAGGTTGACAAGATAATAAAATTAATGGGTAAAACCTCCTCTTACAAATGTAGAATTCGTATACGTCCACACTATCGTGGCATGCGATATTCTCGGTGTTTTGAGGTGTTGGTTGATTTCAAAATTTTATTGTTTGAGGAATCAATAATTTTTTGAAATCTAAAGTAATGATCTATGTGATTCTTAGGATTTTCAAAATTGACTTTCAGTCCACTTACTATGATATTAAAGGAAATAAACTTACTGTACCTAAATAATGTTGATTGGAAAATATTCTAGATATTGTCTTATCTGCTAAGGAGTACAAGTATGCGCTCTTCAAATAGTGTCCTCAAGCCATCGTTGCTCAAAAAGGGTTTCTAGTTCTAAGCCGAAAGGCAAGAAGAAGAAGAAACAAGGTGGAGCAAAGATGGTGGGAGGATCTCAGGGAAGAGTGAAGAAGCCGAAAGACAAGTACTTCACTTATAAGCAGGATGGACATTAGAAGAAGGATTATCCCAATCCAAAGCAAGAACAAATGTATATCCTTTGGTCCAGTCGTTGAAACATGGTTAGAGACATTATCTACCGACACCTGGTGTGTTGATACGGAAGCCACTAATCATGTCTGCAACAATTTGCAGGGGTTCCAGGAAACCCGATGACTAGCTAAAGGGGAGATTACCATTTACTTGGGCAATGCCATGATGGTGGCGGCTATTGTAGTGAGAGAAGTTTTATTTATCTCTTGAGAATAATAAAACTTTGGTTCTGGAAAATTCCCTTTATGTACCTTTATTTAGAAAGAATTTAGTTTCAGTTTCTAAATTATTATGGATGGATATTCTATTTCTTTTAATGATAGAGTTGTTATAAAAGGAATAGGGAGAATATATATTCAGGTACATTGAAAGGAAATTTGAACCAAAACCTCCCACGATGCAAATTGAAGTTAATAACTCATCTTCTAATTCCAATAAGAGAAAAGAACCTTCAAAGATGAACCAAACATATCATTGACTTCTTAGGCTTGGTCACATTAACCTAAGCAGAATTCAAAGGTTGAAAGCTGATGGACCTTTGGGTTCATTAGTTGTGGAGGATCTCCCAACCTACGAATCTTGCTTGGAGGGTAAGATGACCAAGAGGCCTTTTTAAGGCCAAGGGGTATAGATACAAAGATGTGTTGGAGATGGTTCATTCTGATTTGTGTGGTCCTATGGCTATCTAGGCAAGAGGTAATCTTGAATATTTCGTCTCTTTTGTAGATGATTATTCAAGATATGGATGACACTACGATCTGATCGTGGTGGTGACAACCTCTTGGGAGAGTTTAGGAACTACTTATCAGAGGTTGGGATTCAATCCCAATTGACTGCACCTGGCACACCCCAGCAGAACGGTGTAGCAGAGCGAAGGAATAGGACTCTTATGGAGATGGTTAGATCGATGATGAGTTATTCTGACTTGTTTTATAGTCCTAGAGATCAGAGGGTGATCGTTAACACGAACACCAGATTTCTAGAGGAAGACTATGTGATAAAGCCACAAGCACAAGAGTAAAATTGTTCTGGAAGAGTTAAAAAGGGAAGTCACTTCTTTAGTACCACCGGTACAAGAGGATATATCACATGTCATTGCATCGCGTGTCATAAAGGATACACAGATGATACCTCGTCGTAGTGGGAGGGTTGTTAGACAGCCTCTTAGATTCATGTTTTTAGGTGAATCTTCTGATTTGGTCCCTAGCAAACATGAACCTGATCCCTAGACATACGACGAGACAATCCAAGATATAAATACGGCATCTTGGCAAAGTGCAATGAATATTGAGATTGAATCTATGGATTCAAGTCAGGTCTGGGAGCTCTTATGCATAGCAGCTCATATGGATTATGAGGTGTGGCAGATGGATGTCAAGACAACTTTCCTTAATGGAAGTCTTGAGGAAAACATCTATATGAAGAAACCAGAGGGATTCATTGCTAAGGGCAAAGAGCGTATTGTATGTAAGCTTAATCGGTCCATTTATGGACTGAAGCAAGCTTTGAGGTCTTGGAACATCCGCTTTGATGAGGTAAATCCAGACTTATGGATTTATTCAAAGTCCGGATGAGTCTTGTGTATACAAGAGATGTGACGGAAACGTAGTGGTATTTCTTGTACTATACATAGATAATATTTTGGTAGTTGGCAACAATATCAGAGTGTTATCAGACGTAAGGTTATGGTTGTCCAAACAGTTTTGAAGGACTTGGGAGAAGAGGGTCACAACCTTGGGATCAAGGTTGTTGTGCTTATCCCAAGCTTCATACATAGACATGATTTTGGATCATTTTAGCATGTAGAACTCCAAGAAGGGTTTTCTACCTTTCAGGTATGGAGTTACTTTATCTAAGGAGATGTGTCCTAGATCATCTGAGGTGATAAAAGAGCTGAAGGCGGTTCCTTATGCTTCGACAGTAGGAAGCCTCATGTATGCTATGTACGAGACAAGATATCTGCTTTGCCGTGGGCATGGTTAGCAGATATCAGAGTAATCCAGGACAGGGACATTGGACTGCGGTAAAAACATATATTGTAGTGCCTGAGAAGGACTAGGGATTATATGCTAGTTTACCGGGCAGACCAATTACTCTCTGTGGGTTACATGGATTCGGATTTCCAATCATATGGGGATAACAGTAAGTCTACCTCAGGTTTTGTGTTTACTTTTGGAGGTGGAGCCATAGTATGGAAGAGTGTGAAGCAGAAATGCGTGGTGGACTCTACCATGGAAGCTGAGTATGTGGCAGCCCCCGGGTGGCCAAAGAAGCTGTGTGGCTCAGGAACTTTCTGATGGACTTGGATGTGATTCCTGGTTTGCCCAGAACTATCACAATTTATTGTGATAATAATGGTGCAGTTGCAAACTCGAAGGAACCACGAGCCCATAAGGCTAGTAAACACATAGAGTGCAAGTACCACCTGATACGAGAAATCATAAAGGAGGTAGAAGTTGCTATCACCTAGGTTGCATTAGAGGATGACCTGGTAAACCCTTTCACTAAGGCCCTTCTGGCGAGAGCTTTGATAGGCATGTGGAGGGAAGAGGAATCAGATGTATGGCAGTATGATGACAACATAATCTTTTAGTATAAGTGGAAGATTGTTGGGATGTATACTGAAAGCCTAGCTCTTTTGTATGAACATCTTTATTTTGAAATAAGAATCACATGATCATTGTTTGCATATTTTTATGATTATGCAAAATTGTCTAATATTTTACATTGTAGATAACATGGTGCTTGGGTGTGGCACAGAAGATCATGTTATCAGTCCCTTGTAGAATATAAGTAGAGGCTCACAACCAAGATGGTTTTGGACAAACCATTGGTATGGTTGTAGTGTAGCTTGGTATTGTTTTGTCTTGAACATAAAGTTACACTAGTACACTTAGGTGTATTGAGCAGGACCGACATAGAGGTGATTCAATTTGTTGCTGACTACATAATTGAATCGGACCTCGGATATTATGTTGTACATGCTCTTAATCCCGATATAATAACGGGCACATGTACTTAGTATTTATTTCTTTGATTTACCAGAGGGTAAGATTTCTATGGATTAAATCAATATGCCCGGTAAGTTGGAAAATAATATTATTTACATGGTGTGCCGTTGATTATAGAAGGAATCCGTGTCCTATGTATTAGGTTGATGATGTCCCCTTGAGGAGCTCATAAGGTTCATCATGTAAACCCTGCAGGTTGACTTAGTCAATATGATGATAAGGTTGAGTGGTACTACTCGAGGAGTTAGATGTTAATTAATTGATGGTCAGTAAATCAATTAATTGATGGACATTCGATATCTTAAACACGGGGAGATGGATGTACAAATAATATATGGAGCCCATATTAATTTATGGGGGTTGGTGAGGTAATTCAATGATGATCCTCTAGTGGAATGGAACATCATTGATGGATCAAGTTTGTGTGGTTCCGATCCATCGGGTGGCCAAGATCCAACTCCTCCTCATGGTCCCTATCGTAGCCTAATATAAACCTCATGAAGTCTAGATCAAATGATGGAAAACAAATCTCTAGATCCGACGGTTGGGATTAAATTTCTAGAACCGACGGTGGAGATTAAATCTCTAGATCGGACGGTTGGGATTAAATCCCTAGAACCGACGGTGGAGATTAAATCTCTAGATCCGACGGTTGGGATTAAATCCCTAGAACCGACGGTGGAGATTAAATCTCTAGATCCGACGGTTGAGATTAAAACCCTAGAACCGACGGTTGAGATTAAATCTCTAGATCCGACGGTTGGGATTATATCCCTAGAACCGACGGTTGAGATTAAATCTCTAGATCCGACGGTTGAGATTAAAACCCTAGAACCGACGGTGGAGATTAAACCAAGGCCTAAACCTAACTCTATATATATGGGAGATTGGGTTGGGCGGCAAGCTAAGTTTTTAGGGGATTAGGGTTTGCTTTATTTGGAGGCAAGAAACCCTAGTTGGTTTAGAATTTTTGGGTGGCTAGGGTTTGGGAGAAAAGATGGGCGGCAACAAGTGGAAGGAGAGTTTCTTCTTCTTCCTAAGGCATGGCCGGTCCCTTCCTTCTACCCTCTACCTTGGTCAGTCCACACTCTATCCTTCTTCCCCTCTTCCATGGCCGGCACATAGAAGATGTTTTTCAAAGAGATTAGGGTTTTGCCTTTCCTTTGGTTGGGCGGCTAGGGTTTAGAAGTTGGAGTGGGCGGCAACTATAGGAGAGGTTCTCTTCTTCTTCCTAAGGTGTTGCCGGGACCTATCTCTATTCCCTCTACCTTGGTCGGCGCTCAACTCATTCCACTTCTCCTCTTCACTCCATCTTGGCCGGCGGCACCAAAACTAGGGTTTGTTCCTAGTTCGGTTCCTTGGTTGTTTCCATTATGTTCTCTCTATTCTTGGGGCCGGCGGCATCAATCCTTTGTGGATTGGTGGTTGGCTCAAGCAAGAAGGGAATGAGAGTTCTTCTTTCTTTGGATTGAAGAAGATCTAGGAAGCTTCAACTTGTGGAGGATCTTCGCCCACACGAAGTCTACAAGGAGGTTAGGACATACGATAGAAGATCAAGAGGTATAAAAGTTTTACAACTTTTATTATTGTTCTTTGCATGTTCTTATTGATATGCTAGATTATGTTCTTTATGTTAGTATATGTTGATTATACTAGTTTACATTTGTATGTATTTGTATAATCATGGACCCCGAATAAGAAACACAAAAATCGGCGATCCGTCCGTCGTCTCTTCCGTGGCTAATCGACTAGAAGAGTTTGGTTGCTTGAACAACTAGTTTGTTCAAGCGATCGCTCGAGTCGTTGGCACGACGACGAATTGGTTGTGCTTAGGAAACTCATCCCATCCGGATTAGTTTTCATTAGTGAAAATTTTAATCCGGGGACATGGGAGCCGATGAGCATTCCGAGGATTAGCACGAAGCCAACAAAGCTTGCAAGGAGAGACCTCCTCCGCTCCCAATTAAGCAACATAATATTAGAAAAGGGAGAAAAGGTTCATTACATTCTAGGTTTAAAGAAATTTTAATTGGGCTAACAAGTGTAGGAGAAAAACTTTCGAACCAGGATATGCTTATGAAAGCAATCGACGCTTTTCCCCGGTCATCGAAATGGAGCTCAATGGTGAACTCCTTCTACATGTCGAAGAATTTAGAAGTAAGCACCTTGGAGGAGTTCTTCTCAACCATGGAGCTCCATGAGACAAGGCTTGAAGGTATAAGTGAAGAACCAAGCATCAAGCCATCAAGAAGAGTATCCCTAGTAGCAAATAAGGGGAAGACGAAGAAGATAGAGACCTCCTCCTCCTCCGATGAAGCATCCTCCTCCTCTTCCATGGATAGCATGGAAGAAGCTTATATGGTAAGGAGGGTAAGACGTGCATTAAAAGGTTTTAAATTTAATAAATCTAATGATAGGAGAAGAAGACCAAGGGGGAAGGTAATTTGCTATAATTGCCAAGGAGAGGGACATATAAGGGATAATTGTCCCCTCTTGAACAAAAGCAAAGAGGAGAAGAGAAAGAAAGAAGAAAAGAAGAAGAAGAAGGAGAGCAAGAAGAAGGAAGAAGAGAAGAAAGCCAAGGAGAAAGGGAAGACAAAAGCACTCAAAGCAAGGACATGGGATGATCCCTCTTCATCATCATCATCATCCGAAGAAGAACATGTCTATTCAAATCTTGCCCTAATGGCGTTTGATGATCTAGAAACCTCCTCCTCTGAGCAAGAAGAAAGAAGCACTAGTTGTCACGCCCGCCCTTTTCGGACCCTGAACTCGGAGGGGCGGCGCGTGACGCGACCATATATACATACATCCTGGAGGGGCGGCGCGTGACGCGACCGTACATACATACATTACATATAGCGGAAGACTTTATACATACTTCTTAATTCATACAGCGGAAGACTTTAGACCTATTTTTTTTTCTTTTAAAACGTAAACATGCATTGACACATATATATATATTGTTGGGTTTCCGGCACCGCGGCATGTGTGTGTTCGATCATGTTTCGTAAACATGAGCACAGCGGAAGCAATAAAAATAATAAATACTCCTATTTATTACAACACACACAACACACGCATGCTATTACAACAAGTGTAGACATAACCGTAAATTAAAATTTGCAATAAAAGGAAATTAAACTACGTTATACCTTCCGTATGACATGCGCGGAACGGCATCAACCGAACGATCCTCGTAAGAATCGCTCTATCCGTATCCACGCCGAGCTCCTCGGGATGACTTCGCTAAGTCACGAGCTTCGTCTTCGTACGGGTTACTAGCCTCGTGTTGAAGACGACGTGATCGAGAGATGATCACGATCCTAATCCAAATTCGGATCCTAAAACGAGTTCTCAAAACTCGCTTCTCCGGAGAGGTATTCGTCAACCGTTTGACGAATCCTTCGTCCTCCACCTCAGAGGATTACCGGAGATCAAATCCCCGGTATGTTAGCCGCTGTCGGAGCACTAACCGTCGTCCAAACGACGCTCCGACGAGAGGAGAAGAAGCTGTCCAGAAAACTGGACAGCTTGGTGGAGGAGTAGGCGCCGGCCAAAACAAGGAGAGAAAAAGCTCACCTTGATGCCGAACCTATAGGAGATCACCGGAGGGTCGCCGGAGGTTCACCGGCTGGAGCTTGGACGCCGGCAAGGGTCTTGGACGGCGGCACAAAGCTGGGCGCCGAAATCACCAAGGAGGTGGGCGGCAACTATGTTGGGCGGCCAAGGTTTAGGGTTTTGGATGATTAGGGTTTAACAATCCCTTAAGCCCACTTTTATAGAGAACTAATTCTCTTAATGGTTAATGGATCATATCCATAAAGCCCGTTAACCCGCTCCATTAAGATAAGTTAAAATAAACCAAACCATGATGGTTTATTTTAAGTTAAAACGAACCGAACCAACTTTTGGTTCATTCGTTTAAAATAAACCAAACCCTTTGGTTTATTCTAATCCATTGGATTAGAATCAAACCATTTTGGTCCATCCATTACGTCTTCATAAGACGCAGCCCATCCACGCTTCCATTGCGACTGAAACGATTTCATGCTCGCTTTATGTTTGGTCCAACCAAACCTAGTTTCTCTCGGTCTGAGAATCCAATTCTCAAGCTCGTTTTAAATCCTTTGGATTACACTCGTTGTGCGTGTGACCAAATAGGTTCTCGGTTTATGTTGGCCGTCTATAATTAACCATTAATTATAGAACGATCATGAGTGACACCTAGTAGTACATCATGATCCCCAATTAACCGAAAAGATCAACGATTGATCCAGAACTATTTCTGAAACCCTTCAGTAGCTCGAATGAATCGTGCCCCATTCCCTTCACTCATCTTATACCCACTTGGTTCAGGACATGGTCTATTGTGTCAGTCCCCACTAGGCTGACTACGTCACACCTAGCCCAAGTATCATTTCCTCGTCCCCACGGATTCTAGTTACTCCACATGTATCGAAGAGTACCTTACTCTAAACATGTAATGCTTTGGCCAAAGACTTTAGTAACAATCCGACGAGAGGCCATGGGTATACATCTCCTCGCAAGGAGTGGTGAATCCTTTATAGGCTATTCAAACACCTTCGATCACTTCGACTTATACCCAATCATCCTGGGTCCACATCTCCTCAGAGATGTTTGCTTAAGATGTCAAAGCATAAGTCTCCATGATCAAGATGACTTGAATACCGCAAGTCAAAGGAACATCGCACTTAAGCTACAGTAAGAACTTCATTGACAAATCTATATATGCAGAGAACCATATGAAGTCTTACGGCTGGTCACTCCAATGAACTAGTTACCATAACTAGCATCCACGATTAACTCCGGACATCACTATGTCTCCAGCCAGTGAGAATCAGCTGCTTGGATACACCAAGGAGTATACCTCGTGCTAGTCTCGACAGAATTGATGGTGTCCAAATCCATCAATTCATCGACTAGGGATAATTCCGATACATCAAAATTACACATGTAGAGATACTCACTAGTTGTGATCCAATCACAAATTCTCTCATGCTGTGAATCGTATCGTGGACATTCAGTAAATGAGTTTAAGATCCAATCAAATACATAAAACATGTATACTCAAATAGTAAATCTTCATTTATCATATAAATGGTTCATACATAAGGCGATTGCCTTAGGACATCTCTCATATATTACTAACAGACTCCCACTTGGCCTAATGCCAATCGCTACGGTATCCAATACCATAAGCTCTAACATGACCCTCAAACTTACTTTGAGGTAATGCTTTAGTCAAAAGATCCGCTAAGTTCCTTTCAATGGGAATTTTCTCGATTTGTATTTCGTTCCTACTGATGATCTCTCTGATAAGATGATAGCGGCGAAGCACATGTTTGGATCATTGATGAGACCACATCAAGTTCATAGATGAACTTATTGATCCAAACCGCTTCCTTTGCTGCTTCCAAAGTTGCAACGTATTCTGCCTTAGTGGCAGAATCCGCTATAGTGTCAAGCTTGGAACCTTTCCAACTTATTGCGCCTCCATTCTAGGTGAATACATACCCAGACTGAGACATGAAATCATCCTTGTCTGTCTGGAGCTGGCATCCGTATACCCACGTATCACCATGTACCCTTCTCCATATATTAGGAACGCATCCTTAGTTCTTCTTAAGTACTTAAGGATCATCTTAACAGTCACCCAATGATCCATTCCTGGATCAAACTGGTATCTGCTCGTGACACTCAGAGCATACGATACATCGGGCCTCGTACATAACATAGCATACATGATAGATCCTATTGCGGATGCATAGGGATTCTTACTCATGCAAATCCTCTCGTCTTCTGTGCGCGGACACATAGACTTCGAAAGGTGTACCCCATGCCTGATGGGTAAGAAACCTTTCTTGGATTCCGACATGCTAAACCTCTTTAGCACTCGGTCTATATATGTAGACTGCGAAAGACCAAGCAACCGTTTCGATCTATCTCTATAGATCTTAATCCCAAGGATGTAGGTTGCTTCTCCCAGGTCTTTCATGGAGAATGTCTTGGATAACCAAACCTTAACTGACTGTAAGATTGACACATCGTTTCCTATAAGTAATATGTCATCGACATACAATACTAGGAACACGACTGCACTCCCACTAACCTTCTTGTACACACAAGGTTCGTCTGGATTTTGTGAGAAATCAAACTTTTTGATTGCCTCATCAAAACGGATATTCCAGCTCCTGGATGCTTGCTTCAATCCATAGATAGATCGTCGCAATTTGCATACCTTGGTTTTATCAACCGATGTGAAACCCTCAGGCTGTATCATATACACGTCCTCGAGCAGGTTTCCATTAAGGAAAGTTGTTTTCACATCCATCTGCCATATCTCATAATCATAATGAGCCGCTATGGCCAGGATCATCCGAATGGATTTAAGCATAGGTACAGGCGAATAGGTTTCGTCATAATCAACACCTTGTTTTTGACGATATCCTTTCTCCACCAATCTAGCCATATAAGTAATCACATTACCATCCATGTCGGTTTTCTTCTTGAAATCCCACTTGCACCCTATAGGCTTTATGCCTTCAGGTGGGTCAACCAAGTTCCAAACTTGGTTTTCGTACATGGAATCCATTTCTGACTTCATGGCACCAAGCCACTTATCCCTTTCTGAACTTGTCAGCACTTCTTCATAATTGGTAGGCTCCTCATCATCAATGAGTAACACGTCGTTCGATTCACTTACGAGAAATCCATATCTCTCAGGAATATTGCGTGTTCTACCAGATCTACGAAGATGTGGTGTTACAATAGGTCCAGCCGATTGCTCATCACTATGAGTTGTCGGCTGTTGTGCTTCACCAGGTATCTCATTAATGTCTATTTGAGTCTCTCGAGCCTCCTCAAGCTCGACGACACTCCCACTGTTTTCTTGCAAGAGAAACATTTTCTCTAGAAACACAGCATGCCTTGAAACAAA
Organism: Wurfbainia villosa; assembly: GCA_025175895.1. Lineage (NCBI taxonomy): Eukaryota > Viridiplantae > Streptophyta > Magnoliopsida > Zingiberales > Zingiberaceae > Wurfbainia > Wurfbainia villosa. The sequence continues at coordinate 36,603 of JAKLTH010000210.1, forward strand.
CACCTTTTGTTCCACAGGATGATAGAATTGATAACCCCTAGTTTCCTTAGGGTATCCAATAGACATTTATCAGACTTAGCATCCAATTTGTCTGATACAGTCCGCTTCACATAAGCAGGACAACCCCATATCTTCAAGTAAGATACATGAGGTTTCTTACCATTCCATATCTCATATGGAGTAGTTGAGACTACCTTGGTAGGCATTCTGTTTAACAAGTAAACAGCTGTCTGAAGTGCATAGCCCCAAAAGGACTTGGGAAGATTCGCATGATTCATCATCGACCTGACCATGTCCAACAAGGTCCGGTTACGCCTCTCAGATACACCATTATGCTGTGGTGTATATGGCGGAGTCCATTGAGACAATATGCCATTGTCTCTTAGATAATCAAGAAACTCTTGACTTAAGTATTCACCACCTCGATCCGATCGAAGTATTTTAATACTCTTGTCATGTTGTTTCTCTTCTTCATTTCTGAATTCTTTGAACCTTTCAAAGGCTTCAGACTTGTGTTTCATCAAGAACACATACCCAAACCGTGAGTACTCATCAGTGAAGGTAATGAAGTAGCTATAGCCTCCTAATGCTTGAGTTGACATAGGTCCACATACATCAGTATGTATTAGACCTAGTAACTCTCCCACTCGTTCACCTTTTCCAGTAAAAGGTAACTTAGTCATCTTGCCTTTTAAGCATGATTCGCATGTATCGTATGAATCCAATTCAAACGATTCCAGAATTCCACATTTATGTAATTCGGACATGCGTTTCTTGCTTATATGGCCAAGACGACAATGCCACATATAGGAGTCTATTTGATTATCCTTTTGAGCACGCGTGTTGCTCGCTTCGATATTGAAGATGTCTCTGGATACGTCCAACGTATAAACACCATTGCTTAAAGTTCCAGTCCCATAAAGAACTCCATTCAAAGTTATGTAACAACAATTGTTACTAAAGTCAAATGGTACCCATTTCTATTTAAACAAGAAATAGAAATGATGTTCTTTATCAACGAAGGAACATAAAAGCAATTGTCCAGTTCTAAGACAAGTCCTGCAGGGAGTTCCAACAAATACGTTCCGATGGCGAGTGCAGCAACCGTTGCTCCATTCCCAACACGTAAATTTGACTCTCCCCTTGACGAGCCTTCTTCTATTCCTTAGCCCATGTATGTCATTACATATATGTGAGCCACACCCAGTATCAAATACCCAAGTGTCTGAGGAAATAGAATGACAATCAATAAAGAAGATTTCTGAAGAAGATGGGGCATCCGATGCCTTATCCTTCTTCACAGACTCAAGATAAATCTCGCACTTTCTTCGCAAATGGCTCTCCTTGCCATAATGATGGCAAGTTTCCTTTTGTGCTAGTTCTACCTTCTTAGCCCTTCTCTTCTTTCCCTTCTGCTGTTCCTTTGACTTCCTCTTAGAACCTTTCTTCGAGGAATCAACTAAGACAGTCCCCCTCATGCTTCTAAGACTCCACGGTCTTGATATTGAGCAAAGACACAGATGAACCTCCTAGCATCTCAGAGGTGAAGAGGAGCTTTGAGACTTCGAACCTTTCGAATCTCACTTGCTCATCAACCAACTCACAAAGATGAAGGACTACGATATGAGCATCCATATGCTCATGCTGCTTTCGTAGCTTGGGTTCCATCGTGGCTTGCATGATGCAACTCATTTGTTCAGAATCACTCACATGTTTCTGATAGGCCAACAATTGGTCCAGAGTTGCATCGTCACTAGGACGGGCGGGAAGAGGCGCTTCGAGGACATTTACAAGCTTTTCACCTTGAGAACAATTCTCAAGTTTCTAAGCCAGTCCAAGAAGTTCGGCCCAGTCAATTTATTTGAATCCAAAATGGAACGCAAATTCAAACACATCATGATCAATATATTAACTTAGAAATACAAAATGAGCATATATGAGAAAGATGATTTTTAAAATGCATCAATATACATTTATTAATCCCATTCATTTTTCGAATTTCAAAAACCCTCAAAATCACTTCGGGAGATCGTAGGTCCATCTCCGAATGGGCTGATATCCATCATAGATAAGAACAACCTTGGAGTGAGTCCAACAAGCCATTCTTAGCTATGATGGTGGGTATCAAGTATACCGATTACATATCAAGTATATGTAACTATCACAATGTGCTATCAACTAATTGAATGTTTACACATACATTGGGTTGTTAACACATTAACAAGTATGCATCATATGCATAGCACCCAACTTCACCTCTCTTCACATCGACCTTGGAGTGAGTCCAACAAATCGATGCTCCAAGTTAAAGCCGACCCATTAATCGCGAAATAGTTTTAATATGGTTAGAGCGCATTCAACCAATTAGCCAGGCTTGGAGTGAGTCCAACAACCCAAACTAACGATTGACCTCTGACTCTTGCCATATTAGAGTTAAACTATTCCAATGATTTGAACATGTTCAGGTTCGAGCCGGGCTTGGAGTGAGTCCAACAACCCAAACAAGAAACATAACTCTGGTTCTAACCATATTAATGGAAGGTGTAGGCTTTAATATTGAGTTAGGGTTTTTATGTCTCATCCTCTTTGCATGCAAATAACTATTATCTACATGGCATGGCATACATGGCATACATCTACATGTCACGACACGCATGGCATAATGTTATGCATCTAATGCAATTACATGACATACAATTATGTCATGTATATATTTCCTTATATGTCATAACTATTTATGGAAATAAAATATGTTTAAGATTTGATTCTCCAAATCAAATCATAATTAAATTAGGAAACAAATTTCCAAATCTAATCACATATTTTATTCATGGAATTATTTGATTAAGGAAAATCTATTTAGGAAACCAATTTCCTAAATCATTAAAACTACTTATGGAAATAAAATATTTTAAGATTTGATTTCCCAAATCAAATCATGATTAAATTAGGAAACAAATTTCAAGAATCTAATCAAATATTTTATTTATGGAAAATATCAATTTCCATAAATACTTCCAACTTTCCAAAAGTGGAAGATTTCCATAAATTCTTCTAGACTTTCCAAAATTGAAAAATTTCCATAAATACTTCTAAATTTCCAAAATTAGAAAATTTCCAGAAATACATTATGACTATCGCAAAACCATTTTAAGATTATGTCGAAACACAACCTGGGCTCTGATACCACTGTTGGGTTTCCGGCACCGCGGCGTGTGTGTGTTCGATCATGTTTCGTAAACATGAGCACAGCGGAAGCAATAAAAATAATAAATACTCCTATTTATTACAACACACACAACACACGCATGCTATTACAACAAGTGTAGACATAACCGTAAATTAAAATTTGTAATAAAAGGAAATTAAACTACGTTATACCTTCCGTATGACGTGTAGCGGGAACGGCATCAACCGGAACGATCCTCGTAAGAATCGTCTCTATCCGTATCCACGCCGAGCTCCTCGGGATGACTTCGCTAAGTCACGAGCCGTCTTCGTCGGGTTACTAGCCTCGTGTTGAAGACGACGTGATCGAGATGATCACGATCCGAATCCAAATTCGATCCAAAACGAAGTTCTCAAAAGTCGCTTCCGAGAGGTATTCACAACCAATTGACGAATCCTTCGCCCCCACCTCAGAGGATTACCGGAGATCAAATCTCGGTAAGTTAGCCGCTGTCGAGCACTAACCGTCGCAAATGACGCTAACGAGAGGAGAAGCTGTCCAGAAAACTGGACAGCTTGGTGGAGGAGTAGGCGCCGGCCAAAACAAGGAGAGAAAAAGCTCACCTTGATGCCGAACCTATAGGAGATCACCGGAGGGTCGCCGGAGGTTCACCGGCTGGAGCTTGGACGCCGGCAAGGGTCTTGGACGGCGGCACAAAGCTGGGCGCCGAAATCACCAAGGAGGTGGGCGGCAACTATGTTGGGCGGCCAAGGTTTAGGGTTTTGGATGATTAGGGTTTAACAATCCCTTAAGCCCACTTTTATAGAGAACTAATTCTCTTAATGGTTAATGGATCATATCCATAAAGCCCGTTAACCCGCTCCATTAAGATAAGTTAAAATAAACCAAACCATGATGGTTTATTTTAAGTTAAAATGAACCGAACCAACTTTTGGTTCATTCGTTTAAAATAAACCAAACCCTTTTGTTTATTCTTATCCATTGGATTAGAATCAAACCATTTTGGTCCATCCATTACGTCTTCATAAGACGCAGCCCATTCACGCTTCCATTGCGACTGAAATGATTTCATGCTCGCTTTATGTTTGGTCCAACCAAACCTAGTTTCTCTCGGTCTGAGAATCCAATTCTCAACCTCGTTTTAAATCCTTTGGATTACACTCGTTGTGCGTGTGACCAAATAGGTTCTCGGTTTATGTTGGCCGTCTATAATTAACCATTAATTATAGAACGATCATGAGTGGCACCTAGTAGTACATCATGATCCCCAATTAACCGAAAAGATCAATGGTTGATCCAGAACTATTTCTGAAACCCTTCAGTAGCTCGAATGAATCGTGCCCCATTCCCTTCACTCATCTTATACTCACTTGGTTCAGGACATGGTCTATTGTGTCAGTCCCCACTAGGCTGACTACGTCACACCTAGCCCAAGTATCATTTCCTCGTCCTACGGATTCTAGTTACTCCACATGTATCGAAGAGTACTTTACTCTAAACATGTAATGCTTTGGCCAAAGACTTTAGTAACAATCCGACGAGAGGCCATGGGTATACATCTCCTCGCAAGGAGTGGTGAATCCTTTATAGGCTATTCAAACACCTTCGATCACTTAGACTTATACCCAATCATCCCGGGTCCACATCTCCTCGGAGATGTTTGCTTAAGATGTCAAAGCATAAGTCTCCATGATCAAGATGACTTGAATACCGCAAGTCAAAGGAACATCGCACTTAAGCCACAGTAAGAACTTCATTGACAAATCTATATATGCAGAGAACCATATGAAGTCTTACGGCTGGTCACTCCAATGAACTAGTTACCATAACTAGCATCCACGATTAACTCCGGACATCACAATGTCTCCAGCCAGTGAGAATCAGCTGCTTGGATACACCAAGGAGTATACTCGTAGTCTCGATAATTGATGGTGTCCAAATCCATCAATTCATCGACTAGGATAATTCGATACATCACAATTACACATGTAGAGATACTCACTAGTTGTGATCCAATCACAAATTCTCTCATGCTGTGAATCGTATCGTGGACATTCAGTAAATGAGTTTAAGATCCAATCAAATACATTAAACATGTATACTCAAATAGTGAATCTTCATTTATCATATAGATGGTTCATACATAAGGCGATTGCCTTAGGACATCTCTCATATATTACTAACATATATATATATACTTCTTCTTTTTAACATAGAGTATGCTTCATAACATGTATAGATACTTCTTCTTACTTCTTCTTTACTTCTTCTTATCAACATAGAGCATGCATCATATATATAGATACTTAGTGCTTAGTTCAGGTTCATAAACATCATCGTCATAAGGAGACATAAGTAAGGACATCCATAGACATCATCATCATAGGTAAATATATATATATATAGCCCTAATGGATCCTCTCCACCATGCCACTACCACACACATTTGGCCCCTCCTGCTGCTCCCTTTAGTTTATCCATCCCTTACCCTTATCTGCAGTACGAGGGAAAGATAAACTATAAGCACATAGACTTAGTAAGATCCAGTCCTACTCACAAAAACCATATATCGACATTAATCATGGCATGTAACATTCAAAACATATAAGCAATATAACATGTAACATACATGGCGTAATCAACTTAACATGTAGCATAAGTAACGTGAGTAAACATAACATGTATCATCCATAACATGGCAGCATAACATGTATCATCTATAACATAGCAGCATATCATGCAAATATATGACTTAATTAAACATAACTTATAACATACGTAACATAGCAAATCATCATAACATACAACATATATTTATGACATATCAAACCTAACATACATCATATGTAACATAGTGGCATAAACATGGCATATCAAACATAACCTACATCATATGTAACATAGTGGCATAAACATGGCATATCAAACATAACCTACATCATATGTAACATAGTGACATAAACATGGCATATCAAACATAACCTACATCATATGTAACATAGTGGCATAAACATGGCATATCAAACATAACCTACATCATATGTAACATAGTGGCATAAACATGGCATATCAAACATAACCTACATCATATGTAACATAACAATATAGCATGTGAACATAACAATCTAATCATGTAACATATGCAGGATGCTTTTGAAATCATATATTATAGGTACGTAAACATAAATCTCAACATATTTGGGCCCGGCATTGTACCACTTCTTCATTATCATAGCGCGCATCCCTAAATAGGCCCGAGGTAGCAAGTCTCGAACCTAATAGGTTACTAGGCCCGATCTTAGTCCATCGACCTAGGGCAATCGTCATAGCGTAGAAGCCCATCCTAGGGCCGAGTCTTACTCCATCGACCTAAGGTATCTTGGAGCCCATCCCGTACTAGGCCCGAGTCTTATTCCATCGACCTAGGGGCAATCATACATAGAAGCCCGTCCTAGGCCCGAGTCTTATTCCATCGACCTAGGGCATCTTAGGAGCCCATCCCTTCTTGGACCTTGTTAAGGTCTTGGTACAAGCCATGCAGAAGGTAAAATACTTATATGCTTATTTTATAACATAGCTTATTTCATCTTGCAACATAGCATACTTCATTTCATAACATATCATGCTTCACTTCATGAACATATCATCTTTCATTTCATAACCATACCATTCTTCATTTCATAACATATCATTCTTCATTTCATCATCATGTCATATTTATGTCGTGAACATATCGTTTTGTTTTGTTTCATTTCATAATCTTATCTTTTTCCATTTCATAACATATTTTAAATGTCGCATACACATAGACATGGCATAAGGCATGGCATGCATTTACCCAACATAAACCACATGTTAGCCTATTCATTTAACTTAACAACAACTTCATATGCACATAAGACTTGAATTAACCTAAGGCATGTTATCTTCATCTAGCATTAATTAATATCACAAGTCAACATGCATTCACCCAACATAAAACACATGTTAGCCTATTCATTTAACTTAACAACAACTTCATATGCACATAAGACTTGAATTAACCTAAGGCATATTATCTTCATCTAGCATTAATCAATATCACAAGTCAACATGCATTCACCCAACATAAAACACATGTTAGCCTATTCATTTAACTTAACAACAACTTCATATGCACATAAGACTTGAATTAAAACTTCATCTAATCCCCAAAAATACATGATGGACGAATGGTCCATAGGGGTTTCTAGGGTTATCCTTCATCCTAATTCATTTAACACAACCACAACTTCATTGGCACATAGAACATGAATTAGACTTCATTTAATCACCCAAAATTCATAGTGGCCGAATGATCCATAGGGTTTTCTAGTGTTATCCTTTAACCTAATTCATTTAACATAACAACAACTTCATTTGCATATAGAACATGGATTAAAATTTCATTTAGTCACCCAAAACATAGGTTGGCCTTTAACCTAATTCATCAAGATCTAGGGGTGCCCCTGCATGTTTTTGTGGGATTATGATGTTGTTGTTGTTAGTAATATATGAGAGATGTCCTAAGGCAATCGCCTTATGTATGAACCATTTATATGATAAATGAAGATTCACTATTTGAGTATACATGTTTTATGTATTTGATTGGATCTTAAATTCATTTACTGAATGTCCACGATACGATTCACAGCATGAGAGAATTTGTGATTGGATCACAACTAGTGAGTATCTCTACATGTGTAATTGTGATGTATCGGAATTATCCCTAGTCGATGAATTGATGGATTTGGACACCATCAATTCTGTCGAGACTAGCACAAGGTATACTCCATGGTGTATCCAAGCAGCTGATTCTCACTGGCTGGAGACATAGTGATGTCCGGAGTTAATGGTGGATGTTAGTTATGGTAACTAGTTCATTGGAGTGACCAGCCGTAAGATTTCATATGGTTCTCTGCATATATAGATATGTCAATGAAGTTCTTACTGTGGCTTAAGTGCGATGTTCCTTTGACTTGCGGTATTCAAGTCATCTTGATCATGGAGACTTATGCTTTGACATCTTAAGCAAACATCTATAAGGAGATGTGGACCCGGGATGATTGGGTATAAGTCGAAGTGATCGAAGGTGTTTGAATAGCCTATAAAGGATTCACCACTCCTTGCGAGGAGATGTATACCCATGGCCTCTCGTCGGATTGTTACTAAAGTCTTTGGCCAAAGCATTACATGTTTAGAGTAAGGTACTCTTCGATACATGTGGAGTAACTAGAATCCGTAGGACGAGGAAATGATACTTGGGCAAGGTGTGACGTAGTCAGCCTAGTAGGGACTGACACTATAGACCATGTCCTGAACCAAGTGGGTATAAGATGAGTGAAGGGAATGGGGCACGAATCATTCGAGCTGCTGAAGGGTTTCAGAAATAGTTCTGGATCAACCGTTGATCTTTTCGGTTAATTGGGGATCATGATGTACTACTAGGTGCCACTCATGATCGTTCTATAATTAATGGTTAATTATAGACGGCCAACCGAGAACCTATTTGGTCACACGCATAACGAGCGTAATCCAAAGGATTTAAAACGAGCTTGAGAATGGGATTCTCAGACCGAGAGAAACTAGGTTTGGTTGGACCAAATATAAAGCGAGCATGAAATTGTTTCAGGTGCAATGGAAGTGTGGATGAGCCGTGTCTTATGAAGACATAATGGATGGACCAAAATGGTTTGGTTCTAATCCAATGGAGGAGAATAAACCAAAGGGTTTGGCTTATTTTAAACGAATGAAGTAAAAGTTGGTTCGGTTCATTTTAACTTAAAATAAACCATCATGGTTTGGTTTATTTTAACTTATCTTAATGGAGCGGGTTAACGGGCCTAATGGTTATGATCAAATAACCATTAAGAGAATTAGTTCTCTATAAAAGAGGGCCTCCTTGAAGGATCCAACCCGGCCACCTCCCCTCTCCTTATACAAGGCCTTCTCCTTCCGCCACTGAGGAGCTGCCGGTCTCCGTGATCTTCCTTAGGTGTGGCGATAAGGTGAGCACTTGACTTCCTTGTTTTGGCCGGCGCCTACTCCTCCACCAAGCTGTCCAGTTTTCTGGACAGCTTCTTCTCCTCTCGTCGGAGCGTCGTTTGGACGACGGTTAGAGCTCCGACAGCGGCTAACTTACCGGGGATTCGATCTCCGGTAATCCTCTGAGGTGGAGGACGAAGGATTCGTCAATTGGTTGACGAATACCTCTCCGGAGAAGCGAGGTTTGAGAACTCGTATTAGGATCCGAATTTGGAGTCGGATCGTGATCATCTCTCGATCACGTCGTCTTCAACACGAGGCTAGTAACCCGTACGAAGACGAAGCTCGTGGCTTAGCAAAGTCATCCCGAGGAACTCGGCGTGGATACGGATAGAGACGATTCTAGCGAGGATCGTTCCGGTTGATGCCGTTCCCGCTACACGTCATACGAAAGGTATAACGTAGATAAATTTCCTTTTATTTCAAATTTAAATTTACGGTTATGTCTACACTTGTTGTAATATGCATGCGTGTGTTGTGTGTGTTGTAATAAATGTAGATTTATTATTTTTATTGCTTCCGCTGTGTTCATGTTTATGAAACATGATCGAACACACACACGCCGCGGTGCCGAAAACCCAACAAAGGGTATCGAGAGCCTGTTGTGTTTCGACATAATCGTAAAAATAGTTTTGCGATAGTCATAATGTATTTCTGGAAATTTTCTAATTTTGGAAATTTAGAAGTATTTATGGAAATTTTTCAATTTTGGAAAGTCTAGAAGTATTTATGGAAATCTTCCACTTTTGGAAAGTTGGAAGTATTTATGGAAATTGATGTTTTCCATAAATTAAAATATTTGATTAGATTCTGGAAATTTGTTTCCTAATTTAATCATGATTTGATTTTGGAAATTAAATCTTTAAATATTTTAATTCCATAAGTAGTTTTAATGATTTAGGAAATTGGTTTCCTAAATAGATTTTCCTTAATCAAATAATTCCATGAATAAAATATGTGATTAGATTTGGAAATTTGTTTCCTAATTTAATTATGATTTGATTTGGAGAATCAAATCTTAAACATATTTTATTTCCATAAATAGTTATGACATATAAGGAAATATATACATGACATAATTGTATGCCATGTAATTGCATTAGATGCATAACATTATGCCATGCGTGTCGTGACATGTAGATGTATGCCATGCCATGTAGATAATAGTTATTTGCATGCAAAGAGGATGAGACATAAAAACCCTTAAACAATATTAAAGCCTACACCTTCCATTAATATGGTTAGAACCAGAGTTTCGTTTCTTGTTTGGGTTGTTGGACTCTCTCCAAGCCCGGCTCGAACCCGAACATGTTCGAACCATGGAATAGTTTAATACTAATATGGTAGAGTCGGAGGTCAATCGTTAGCTTTGGTTGTTGGACTCTCTCCAAGCTGGGCTAATTGGTTGAATGCGCTCTAACCATATTAAAACTATTTCGATTAATGGGTTGGCTTTAACTGGAGCATCGGCTTGTTGGACTCTCTCGAGGTCGATGTAAAGGGAGGTGAAGTTGGGTGCTATGCATATGATGCATACTTGTTAATGTGTTAACAACCCGATGTATGTGTGAACATTCAATTAGTTGATAGCACATTGTGATAGTTGCATATCGTGATATGCAATCGGTATAGATGATACCTACCGTCGTAGTTATGAATGGCTTGTTGGACTCTCTCAAGGTTGTTCATAACTATGATGGATATCGACCCATTCGGAGATGGACCTACGATCTCGAAGTGATTTTGGGGTTTTGAAATTGAAAAATGAATGGGATTTATAAATGTATATTGATGCATTTTAAAATCATCTTTCTCATATATGCTCGTTTGTATTTCTAAGATTGATCATGATGTCTTTGAATTTGCGTTCCATTTTGGATTGAATAAATTAGGGCCGAACTTCTTGGGTGGCTTAGAAACTTGAGAATTGTTCTCAAGGTGGAAAAGCTTGCATATGTCCTCAAGCGCCTCTTCCCGCCCTAGTGACAATGCAACTCTGGACCAATTGTTGGCCTATCGAAACATGTGAATGATTACGAAAGGTGAGTTGCATCATGCTAGCCGATGGAACCCAAGCTCTGAGCGGCATGAGCATATGGATGCTCATATCGTAGTCCTTCATCTTTGTGAGTTGGTTGATGAGCAAGTGAGATTCGAAAGGTTCGAAGTCTCAAAGCTCCTCTTCACCTCTGAGATGCTAGAAGGTTCATCTGTGGTACTACTCAATATGCTGAAGACTGTGGAGTCTTCTGAGAAGCATGAGTAGGGGACGGTGCTGTTAATTGATTCCTCGAAGAAAGGTTCTAAGAGGAAGTCAAAGGAACAACAGAAGGAAAAGAAGAGAGGGGCTAAGAAGGTAGAACTAGCACAAAAGGAAACTTGCCATCATTATGGCAAGGAGAGCCATTTGTGAAGAAAGTCAAAGATTTATCTTGAGTCCGTGAAGAAGGATAAGGCATCGGATGCCCCATCTTCTTCAGAAAACTTCTTTATTGATTGTCATTCTATTTCCTTAGACACTTGGGTACTGGATACTGGGTGTGGCTCACATATATGTAATGACATACATGGGCTAAGGAATAGAAGAAGACTCATCAAGGGAGAGTCAAATTTACGTGTTGGGAATGGAGCAAAGGTTGCTGCACTCGCCATCGGAACGTATTTGTTGAAACTCCCTGCAGGACTTGTCTTAGAACTGGACAATTGCTTTTATATTCCTTCGTTGATAAAGAACATCATTTCTATTTCTTGTTTAAATAGAAATGGTTTCCATTTGACGTTTAGTAACAATTGTTGTTACATAACTTTGAATGAGTTCTTTATGGAATTTGGAACTTTAAGCAATGGTGTTTATACGTTGGACGTATCCAGTGACATCTTCAATATCGAAGCGAGCAACACACGTGCTCGAAAGGATAATCAAATAGACTCCTATATGTGGCATTGTCGTCTTGGCCATATAAGCAAGAAACGCATGTCCGAATTACACCGATGTGGAATTCTGGAATCGTTTGAATTGGATTCATACGATACATGCGAATCATGCTTAAAAGGCAAGATGACTAAGTTACCTTTTCTTTGGAAAAGGTGAGCAGTGGGAGAGTTACTAGGTCTAATACATGATGTATGTGGACCTATGTCAACTCAAGCATTAGGAGGCTATAGCTACTTCATTACCTTCACCGATGATCACTCACGGTTTGGGTATGTGTTCTTGATGAAACACAAGTCTGAAGCCTTTGAAAGGTTCATAGAGTTCAGAAATGAAGTAGAGAAACAACATGACAAGTGTATTAAAATACTTCGATCGGATCGAGGTGGTGAATACTTGAGTCAGGAGTTTCTTGATTACCTAAGAGATAATGGTATATTGTCTCAATGGACTCCGCCCTATACACCACATGACATAATGGTGTATCTCGAGGCGTACTTAGGACCTTGTTGGACATGGTCGGTCAATGATGAATCATGCGACTCTTCCCAAGTCCTTTTGGGGCTATGCACTTGAGACATTGTTTACTTGTTAAGCAGAATGCCTACCAGGTAGTCTCAACTACTCCATATGAGATATGGAATAGTAAGAAACCTCATGTATCTTACTTGAAGATATGGGGTTGTCACCTTATGTGAAAGCGTGTGTCGAGACAAATTGGATGCTAAGTCTGATAAATGTCTATTTATTGGATACCCTAAGGAAACAAGGGGTTACCAATTCTATCATCCTGTGGAACAAAAGGTGTTTGTTTCAAGGCATGCTGTGTTTCTAGAGAAAGAGTTTCTCTTGCAAGAAAAGAGTGGGAGTGTCGTCGAGCTTGAGGAGGCTCGAGAGACTCAAATAGACATTAATGAGATACCTGGTGAAGCACAACAGCCGACAACTCATAGTGATGAGCAATCGGCTGGACCTATTGTAACACCACATCTTCGTAGATCCGGTAGAACACGAATATTCTGAGAGATATGGATTTCTCGTAAGTGAATCAAACGAGCGGCGTGTTACTCATTGATGATGAGAGCCTACGATTATGAAGAAGTCTTGACAAGTTCGAGAAGGGATAAGTGGCTTGGTGCCATGAAGTCAGAAATGGATTCCATGTATGAAAACCAAGTTTGGAACTTGGTTGACCCACCTGAAGGGATAAAGCCTATAGGGTGCAAGTGGGTTTTCAAGAAGAAAACCGACATGGATGGTAATGTGATTACCTATAAGGCTAGATTGGTGGCGAAAGGATATAAATCGCCAAAAACAAGGTGTTGATTATGGAAACCTATTACTTTGTAGCTATGCTTAAATCCATTTGGATGCTCCTGGCCATAGCGGCTCATTATGATTATGAGATATGGCAGATGGATGTGAAAACAACTTTCCTTAATGGAAACCTGCTCGAGGACGTGTATATGATACAGCCTGAGGGTTTCACATCGGTTGATAAAACCAAGGTATGCAAATTGCGACGGTCCATTTATGGATTGAAGCAAGCATCCAGGAGCTGGAATATCCGTTTTGATGGGACAATCAAAAAGTTTGATTTCTCACAAAATCCAGACGAACCTTGTGTGTACAAGAAGGTTAGTGGGAGTGCAATCGTGTTCCTAGTATTGTATGTCGATGACATACTACTTATAGGAAATGATGTTTCAATCTTACAGTCAGTGAAGGTTTGGTTATCCAAGACATTCTCCATGAAAGACCTGGGAGAAGCAACCTACATCCTCGGGATTAAGATCTATAGAGATAGATCGAAACGGTTGCTTGGTCTTTCGCAGTCTACATATATAGGACCGAGTGCTAAAGAGGTTTAGCATGTCGGAATCCAAGAAAGGTTTCCTACCCATCGGGCATGGGGTACACCTTTCAAGTCTATGTGTCCGCCGCACGAAGAGAGGATGTGCATGAGTAAGATTTCCTAGGCAACTGCACTAGGATCTATCATGTATGCTATGTTATGTACGAGGCCCGATGTATCGTATGCTCTGAGGGTCACGCGCAGATACCAGTCCGATCCAGGAATGGATCATCGGGTGGCTATTCAGATGATCCTTAAGTACTTAAGAAGAACTAAGGATGTGTTCCTAATATATGGAGAAGGGACATGGTGATACGCGGGTATACGGATGCGGCTTCCGGAGACAAGGATGATTCGTGTCTCACCGATCGTGTTCACCTTGAATGGGGCGCATGAGTTGGAAAAGTTCCAAACAAGAGGATGGCGGATTCTACCATGAGGAAGAATACATTGCGGCTTAAGCAAAGGAAGCGGTTTGGATCAAAAAGTTCGTTCATGAACTTGGTGTGATTCACCATTGTTGAAGCAATACCGCCTATCTGCGACAACAATGGAACAATTCGTATGCGAAAGAGCCAAGGTCTCATCGATCAAACATGTGCTTCTATCATCTTATCGAGAGATCATCAATAGGAACGAAATACAAATCGAGAAAATTCCAAGGAACTTAGCGGATCCCTTGACTAAGGCATTACCTCAAAATAAGTTTGAGGGTCATGTTCGAGCTTATGGAATTGGATACCATAGCGATTGGCATTAGGCCAAGTGGGAGTTTGTTAGTAATATATGAGAGATGTCCTAAGGCAATCGCCTTATGTATGAACCATTTATATGATAAATGAAGATTCACTATTTGAGTATACATGTTTTATGTATTTGATTGGATCTTAAACTCATTTACTGAATGTCCACGATACGATTCACACCATGAGAGAATTTGTGATTGGATCACAACTAGTGAGTATCTCTACATGTGTAATTGTGATGTATCGGAATTATCCCTAGTCGATGAATTGATGGATTTGGACACCATCAATTCTGTCGAGACTAGCACGAGGTATACTCCTTGGTGTATCCAAGCGGTGATTCTCACCTTTGGAGACATAGTGATGTCGAGTTAATCGTGGATGCTAGTTATGGTAACTAGTTCATTGGAGTGACCAGTAGTAAGACTTCATATGGTTCTCTGCATATATAGATATGTCAATGAAGTTCTTCTTGTGGCTTAAGTGCGATGTTCCTTTGACTTGCGGTATTCAAGTCATCTTGATCATGGAGACTTATGCTTTGACATCTTAAGCAAACATCTCTAAGGAGATGTGGACCGGATGATTGGGTATAAGTCAGTGATCGAAGGTGTTTGAATAGCCTATAAAGGATTCACCACTCCTTGCGAGGAGATGTATACCCATGGCCTCTCGTCGGATTGTTACTAAAGTCTTTGGCCAAAGCATTACATGTTTAGAGTAAGGTACTCTTGATACATGTGGAGTAACTAGAATCCGTAGGACGAGGAAATGATACTTGGGCTAGGTGTGACGTAGTCAGCCTAGTGGGGACTGACACTATAGACCATGTCCTGAACCAAGTGGGTATAAGATGAGTGAAGGGAATGGGGCACGAATCATTCGAGCTGCTGAAGGGTTTCAGAAATAGTTCTGGATCAACCGTTGATCTTTTCGGTTAATTGGGGATCATGATGTACTACTAGGTGCCACTCATGATCATTCTACAATTAATGGTTAATTATAGATGGCCAACATAAACCGAGAACCTATTTGGTCACACGCATAACGAGCGTAATCCAAAGGATTTAAAACGAGCTTGAGAATGGGATTCTCAGACCGAGAGAAACTAGGTTTGGTTGGACCAAATATGAAGCGAGCATGAAATCGTTTCAGGCGCAATGGAAGCGTGGATGAGCCGTGTCTTATGAAGACATAATGGATGGACCAAAATGGTTTGGTTCTAATCCAATGGAGGAGAATAAACCAAAGGGTTTGGTTTATTTTAAACGAATGAACCAAAAGTTGGTTCGGTTCGTTTTAACTTAAAATAAACCATCATGGTTTGGTTTATTTTAACTTATCTTAATGGAGTGGGTTAACGGGCCTAATGGTTATGATCAAATAACCATTAAGAGAATTAGTTCTCTATAAAAGAGGGCTTAATGGATAATTAAGCCCTAATCCAAAAACCCTAGCCTCAAGAGTTGCCGCCCACCCCTTGAAGGATTCAACGCCAACCCTAGGCTGCTGCCCCTCTCCTCCTCCAACCGGCCCGTATGAGCCTTCTTCTTCTCCTCGGGCGTCGAAGCTGCTGCCGGTTGGTGCCCGGTGATCTTCCATGGGTGTGGTGAAAAGGTGAGCACTTGGCTTCCTTGTTTTGGCCGGTGCCTACTCCTCCACCAAGCTGTCCAGTTTTCTGGACAGCTTCTTCTCCTCTCGTCGGAGCGTCGTTTGGACGACGGTTAGTGCTCCGACAGCGGCTAACTTACCGGGGCTTTGATCTCCGGTAATCCTCTGAGGTGGAGGACGAAGGATTCGTCAAACGGTTGACGAATACCGCTCCGGAGAAGCGAGTTTTGAGAACTCGTGACAGGATCCGAATTTGGATTCGATCGTGATCATCTCTCGATCACGCCGCCTTCAACACGAGGCTAGTAACCCGCACGTAAGACGGCTCGTGGCTTAGCGAAGTCATCCCGAGGAACTCGGCGTGGATACGGATAGAGACGATTCTAGCGAGGATCGTTCCGGTTGATGCCGTTCCCGCTACACGTCATACGAAAGGTATAACGTAGATAAATTTTCTTTTATTGCAAATTTAAATTTACGGTTATTGTGAGTGATCGGATGGCCGGCTAGAGGGGGGTGAATAGCCCTTTTCGTTTGGATGGCGGTATTTTGCTCGTCTACAAAACGTTAGCGCAAGCGGAATATACAAATATAAATAAAGACAAGCAAAATAGAAACAAGCAATACAAACACCAAGATATAACGTGGTTCACGGCTACGCCGCTAATCCACGGTCCGATTCGTCCACGGTGAATCACTCCGCCAAAACCAATCACTATCGGTCTCTCCTTTGCACAAAGCTAGGTGGAGGTAACCTTTACAACCAAGATCACTCTTCTTACAAATAGAATGGAGTAAAAGCGAGTAAGAAGAGTTTAGAGCTTGTGGGGCACTAGGAAGATTGTTTGGAACTTAAGCATTAGCCTCTCAAAGGCTCACACCCTCTCTTTTTATAGAGAGGGCTAACTTCTTCCCGTTGGCCGCCATCACGATCGCCGCCATGGCGCCGATCCGTTACTACAACGGGCCTCGAACACGTCGGATGCCGACCGCTTGTTGTCCAACGGAACTCTTGGCGATCATTGCGGACCTCACCGATCACCGGCCGGGTCGCCCGATCGGCTACGAGCGGCGATTCTGGCTAAAACCCTATTGACTACCGATCGCGCCGCCGATCAGTAGTCTTGGCCGCCAGCGTATGGCGCCGATCGGCTGCCACAAACTGGCCGATCGCCAGATACCAATCGAGCTACACTCGACTAGAAGCGATGCGCCATTCCATGGCGATGACCGTGTCGGAAAAACCCATCCGACACTTGGCCAAATGGCCAAGTTTCACCTAAGAGCTACCCCTCCCCGGGTTACAATCGCTCACTCTCATTTCTCGGAGTCCTTCGCCTTGGTTCTCTTCGCTTCTCGCCACGCCCCTCAAAGATCAGCGACGCGGCTCGCAATGCTCCTTCGCGCCTCTTGCCTCAAGTCTACTTCCTCCGGCTTCACTCCAAGCTTCTCGTCCGGTCCCTGATGCTCCAAGCGCACGGCTTCCGCAAAGCTATCCTTCACCGACTCAAGGCACGAGTCATGAGATGTGAAACTCGCCACGGCTCCATGTGCGAATTACTAAGTCCTGCACGACTTCAACGCACATATCACATCAACATATCAAACTAACTTAAACCCTTTGCCACACCATCAAAACCATATCACGGCAAGAGATTGCCCTAACAATCTCCCCCTTTTTGATGTGTGGCAATCCGTTTAAGTTAGGTAAAAACATTTGATATAAATTCTAAGGTAAGAAAAGCATGTAAAGATAAACATGATATAACAACATGCAATTCCCCCTTAATCCATGAAATTCTCTATGCAAATTTTCTCCCCCTTTCATATATTTCTCCCCCTACATATATTTCTCCCCCTACATGTATTTCTCCCCCTAATGTGATTAACTTAAACATACTTATTTCTCTCCCTTTGACACCATCAAAAGGATTAACACTAAGTTATAAGCTCATGGCATCAAGTATAATGGAGGAAAAAAATATGTCAAGTTGATTTAAAAACTGTCGGAGGCATCAAGTATATTTCTACCACTTGTAGGAGGTTTACAAACTGAATTCGGCCTTCAATATTCTGATTTATAGCTACCAGATCGCTATCGCATGGCAATGACCGGGCACAAGGAAGCCGAATTTCTGATTTTCTGGATGAAATTCAGAAATGCATTAAATATTCCAAAAAATTCGAAAAATCACGAAATTCGAGGAACATATTTCTCTTAAGTATATTTATCAAGGAAAAATAGTTTTTCATGAAAAATCATTATATTTTACAAGATTTGCCAAAAATCCAAACACTTGAAAAAACACTAGTTTTTGAGCATGTTAGTATCCATTTTAACACCTAGTTTTGCATTCAATTGTTTCAAAACATGAATACATGTATTTTAAGGTAAGAAATTGTTTTGAAAACATTAGAAATATCCAATCATGATCTTTGGGCAATATGTCTATTAATTAAACATAAGCCTTCCCCATGATTGGTCTATGATTGATATTTTGATACTTTAAATGACCATCTAAATGCCATAGGCATTAGTGGACATTTGTATCATCCTAACATCTCACCCATGCTAAGTTTGCAATCAAGTTAGCCTATAGTGAGTGTGAGATGCATCCTAGGGGGTATTTGTATATACTTAACCAATATATTCATGCAATTCTATCAAGGTTAAGTATCAACCTAACAACCTACATGATCATAATGACATATATCAATTAATTTCACATTATGATCATGAAATACATGTTTTCATTAAATTATAACCATGCCTTAGGCATTATATGATGATAATAAATAAGTTATCACCTAAAGCATGATTTAAACCTATTTTTCATGATAATGTGCCCAATATCAAAATCATAAATCATGATTACACATATGCATAGAAATTACATTAATCATCATGATTTTAAGCATTATTACCTTTTATGGGCACGCTATCATCACCCAACACTATCTAAAAATGTTGTCCCGTCATCCTAAGTCAACCAAAATATGATATAGGTCAAGTTCATATGGTTGACTACCCTAGGGGTTTTCTAACCCTTAAGGATGGATTTTGGAACCCAAAATAGATTTTTACCTATGGGGTTCACTAGAAATTCCTTGGGGATCCATTTCTTAGCTATTACTTTGTTTTTGTCTTGTCCCCTAGCTATTAGGCATCTATAGGCCTTCTCATTTTTCTTCTCTTTATATCCTAGGCCTTTCTTGTTAAAACTTGCCCTTTGGCTCCCTATGATCATATTCAAAGTGTTGGAGCCAATTGTGAATTTTCCTAGGGCTTTAGTTAAATAATCTACCTTTTCCCTTAATGCCCTATTTTCCTCTATGCATGCATCACTAACATCTAAAGGCACATAATTATCATGTGAGCATGCATCATCATGGCAAGAAGAAGTATCATTATTATTTAAGCATGCATTTTCTAACTTATTTTCTAAGTCTTTAATTTGATTAAGCATGCTTTTATTTTTCTTCTTTACTCTAAACAAATCCCTAGTTAAACTAGAAATCATAGAAACTATTTTACTAGGAGAGGCTTTCGTTACCATAGTTTCCATGTCCTCTTCTTCTTCTTCGGATGATGAGGAGGATGATGATGTGGAGGAGGCTCCCCCTTCACTTGAGCTCTCTCCTCTTGAGCTTGATCCTTCATTCTCGGAGGAGGAGGAGCAATCCAAGTCGTCAAAGGCCATCAAGGCCAAATTGGCGACAAAGGCATTCTCCTCATCCGATGATGAGGAGGAGGATGAGGAAGGATCATCCCATGTCTTGGCCTTGAATGCTTTGGCCTTCCCCTTTTCTTTTGTCTTCTTCTCCTCTTCCTTCTTTTCTTGCTCCCTTTTTCTTCTTCTTTCTTCTTTCTTCTTCTTCTCTTCCTTTGCTTTTGTTTAGGAGGGGACAATTGTCCCTTATGTGTCCCTCTCCTTGGCAATTGTAGCATATGACCTTCCCCCTTGGTCTTCTATTCCTATCATTAGATTTATCAAATCTAAAGTTCTTAAAAACACGCCTCACCTTCCTTACCATGTAGGCTTCCCGTGCTATCCATGGAGGAGGAGGAGGCTTCTTCATCGGAGGAGGAGGGGACTTCCATCTTCTTCTTCCCCTTGTTTGCCAACAATGCTACTCCTCTTGAGGGTTGAATTCTTGGCTCTTCTTGAATTCCTTCAAGCCTCGTTTCGTGGAGTTCCATCGTTGAGAAGAACTCCTCCAAGGTACTCACTTCTAGGTTCTTGGACATGTAGAAGGAGTCCACCATGGAGCTCCACTTTGAGGACCGGGGAAAGGCATCTATAGCCTTCATGAGCATGTCCCGGTTCGATAGCTTCTCACCTACACTTGTTAGCCCAATTAAAATTTCCTTAAACCTAGAGTGTAGAGAGATTACCTTTTCCCCCTTTTCTAATTTAATGTTGGATAGTTGAGAGCGGAGGAGATCTCTCCTAGCTAGCTTCA
Organism: Wurfbainia villosa; assembly: GCA_025175895.1. Lineage (NCBI taxonomy): Eukaryota > Viridiplantae > Streptophyta > Magnoliopsida > Zingiberales > Zingiberaceae > Wurfbainia > Wurfbainia villosa. The sequence continues at coordinate 57,464 of JAKLTH010000210.1, forward strand.
CTGGATGTGCCTTCATGGAGCTCAATTAGTTTCTCCCACATCTCCTTGGCGCTTAGGCATTCTCCTATTCGGTTGATTTCTTGTTGAGGAAGCACATTGTAGAGATGGTGCTTGGCTTTGGAGTTTGCAAGGTGCTCCTCTCTTTGCTTCTTGGTCCACCTAGATTTCTATTGGCTTCCCTCTTCATCCCTAGGTAAAATGAAACCGGATTCCATTGTAATCATTATATCAAAATCCGTTTGAAAAATACCTCCATTCGCTTCTTCCACTGCGAATTCTCCTTCAAACTTCGGAGGATGGATGTTGGAGCCGCCATTTTTGATGTAGGGCTTGTTGCGGCGTTAGTCCGGTGACAAGCAACCTCGCTCGATACCACTTGTGAGTGATCGGATGGCGGCTAGAGGGGGTGAATAGCCCTTTCGTTGATGATGCGGTATTTTGCTCGTCTACAAAACGCGCGCAAGCGGAATATACAAATATAAATAAAGACAAGCAAAATAGAAACAAGCAATACAAACACCAAGATATAAGCGTGGTTCACGGCTACGCCGCTAATCCACGGTCCGATTCGTCCACGGTGAATCACTCCGCCAAAACCAATCACTATCGGTCTCTCCTTTGCACAAAGGTAGGTGGAGGTAACCTTTACAACCAAGATCACTCTTCTTACAAATAGAATGGAGTAAGCGAGTAAGAAGAGTTTAGAGCTTGTGGGGCACTAGGAAGATTGTTTGGAACTTAAGCATTAGCCTCTCAGGCTCACACCTCTCTTTTATAGAGGGCTAACTTCTTCCCGTTGGCGCCATCACGATCAGCCCATGGCGATCGCTCCGTTACTACAACGGCCTCCGAACACGTCGGATGCCGACCGTTGTTGTCCAACTGAACTCTTGGCGCGATCACCTGGACCTCACCGATCGATCACGACCCCGTAGTCGACCGCCTCGGCTACGAGCGGTTGCGTAAAACCCTATTGACTACGATCGCGCTCAGCCGATCGACGAGTCTTGGCGCCATCGCTAACGATGGCGCCGATCACGCCACAAACTGGCCGATCGATACCAATCGAGCTACACTCGATTCGAGCCGATCGCCATTCCATGGCAATGATCGTGTCGGGAAAACCCATCCGACACTTGGCCAAATGGCCAAGTTTCACCTAAGAGCTACCCCTCCCCGGGTTACAATCGCTCACTCTCATTTCTCGGAGTCCTTCGCCTTCGAAGTTCTCTTCGTTCTCGGCCACGTCCCTCGGCAGCATCAGGCGCACGGCTCTGCAATGCTCCTTCGTGTCTCTTGCCTCGAAGTCTACTTCCTCCGGCTTCACTCCAAGCTTCTCGTCCGGCGGTCCCTCGGATGCTCCAAGCGCACGGCTTCCGCAAAGCTATCCTTCACCGACTCAAGGCACGAGTCATGAGATGTGAAACTCGCCACGGCTCCATGTGCGAATTACTAAGTCCTGCACGACTTCAACGCACATATCACATCAACATATCAAACTAACTTAAACCCTTTGCCACACCACCAAAACCATATCACGGCAAGAGATTGCCCTAACAGTTATGTCTACACTTGTTGTAATATGCATGCGTGTGTTGTGTGTGTTGTAATAAATGTAGATTTATTATTTTTATTGCTTCTGCTGTGTTCATGTTTACGAAACATGATCGAACACACACACGCCGCGGTGCCGGAAACCCAACAGTGGTATCAGAGCCCAGGTTGTGTTTCGACATAATCGTAAAAATAGTTTTGCGATAGTCATAATATATTTCTGGAAATTTTCTAATTTTGGAAATTTAGAAGTATTTATGGAAATTTTTCAATTTTGGAAAGTCTAGAAGTATTTATGGAAATCTTCCACTTTTGGAAAGTTGGAAGTATTTATGGAAATTGATATTTTCCATAAATTAAAATATTTGATTAGATTCTGGAAATTTGTTTCCTAATTTAATCATGATTTGATTTGGGAAATCAAATCTTTAAATATTTTAATTCCATAAGTAGTTTTAATGATTTAGGAAATTGGTTTCCTAAATAGATTTTCCTTAATCAAATAATTCCATGAATAAAATATGTGATTAGATTTGGAAATTTGTTTCCTAATTTAATTATGATTTGATTTGGAGAATCAAATCTTAAACATATTTTATTTCCATAAATAGTTATGACATATAAGGAAATATATACATGACATAATTGTATGCCATGTAATTGCATTAGATGCATAACATTATGCCATGCGTGTCGTGACATGTAGATGTATGCCATGCCATGTAGATAATAGTTATTTGCATGCAAAGAGGATGAGACATAAAAACCCTTAAACAATATTAAAGCCTACACCTTCCATTAATATGGTTAGAACCAGAGTTCCGTTTCTTATTTGGGTTGTTGGACTCTCTCCAAGCCCGGCTCGAACCCGAACATGTTCAAACCATGGAATAGTTTAATACTAATATGGTAAGAGTCAGAGGTCAATCGTTAGCTTTGGTTGTTGGACTCTCTCCAAGCTGGGCTAATTGGTTGAATGCACTCTAACCATATTAAAACTATGTCCCGATTAATGGGTTGGCTTTAACCTGGAGCATCGACTTGTTGGACTCTCTCCAAGGTCGATGTAAAGGGAGGTGAAGTTGGGTGCTATGCATATGATGCATACTTGTTAATGTGTTAACAACCCGATGTATGTGTGAACATTCAATTAGTTGATAGCACATTGTGATAGTTGCATATACGTGATATGCAATCGGTATAGATGATACCTACCGTCGTAGTTATGAATGGCTTGTTGGACTCTCTCCAAGGTTGTTCATAACTATGATGGATATCAGCCCATTCGGAGATGGACCTACGATCTCCCGAAGTGATTTTGGGGTTTTTGAAATTCGAAAAATGAATGGGATTTATAAATGTATATTGATGCATTTTAAAATCATCTTTCTCATATATGCTCGTTTTGTATTTCTAAGATTGATCATGATGTCTTTGAATTTGCGTTCCATTTTGATTGAATAAATTGAGTAGCGAACTTCTTTGGGTGGCTTAGAAACTTGAGAATTGTTCTCAAGGTGGAAAAGCTTGAATGTCCTCAAGCGCCTCTTCACTTGTCCTAGTGACAATGCAACTCTGGACCAATTGTTGGCCTATCAGAAACATGTGAATGATTCTGAAATGGTGAGTTGCATCATGCTAGCCGCGATGGAACCCAAGCTACGAAAGCAGCATGAGCATATGGATGCTCATATCGTAGTCCTTCATCTTTATGAGTTGGTTGATGAGCAAGTGAGATTCGAAAGGTTCGAAGTCTCAAAGCTCCTCTTCACCTCTGAGATGCTAGAAGGTTCATCTGTGGTACTGCTCAATATGCTGAAGACTGTGGAGTCTTCTGAGAAGCATGAGTAGGGGACGGTGCTGTTAATTGATTCCTCGAAGAAAGGTTCTAAGAGGAAGTCAAAGGAACAACAGAAGGGAAAGAAGAGAGGGGCTAAGAAGGTAGAACTAGCACAAAAGGAAACTTGCCATCATTATGGCAAGGAGAGCCATTTGCGAAGAAAGTGCAAGATTTATCTTGAGTCCGTGAAGAAGGATAAGGCATCGGATGCCCCATCTTCTTCAGAAATCTTCTTTATTGATTGTCATTCTATTTCCTTAGAAACTTGGGTACTGGATACTGGGTGTGGCTCACATATATGTAATGACATACATGGGCTAAGGAATAGAAGAAGACTCATCAAGGGAGAGTCAAATTTACGTGTTGGGAATGGAGCAAAGGTTGCTGCACTCGCCATCGGAATGTATTTGTTGAAACTCCCTTCAGGACTTGTCTTAGAACTGGACAATTGCTTTTATATTCATTCATTGATAAAGAACATCATTTCTATTTCTTGTTTAAATAGAAATGGTTTCCATTTGACGTTTAGTAACAATTGTTGTTACATAACTTTGAATGAGGTTCTTTATGGGACTGGAACTTTAAGCAATGGTGTTTATACGTTGGACGTATCCAGTGACATCTTCAATATCGAAGCGAGCAACACGCGTGCTTGAAAGGATAATCAAATAGACTCCTATATGTGGCATTGTCGTCTTGTCCATATAAGCAAGAAATGCATGTCCGAATTACACCGATGTGGAATTCTGGAATCGTTTGAATTGGATTCATACGATACATGCGAATCATGCTTAAAAGGCAAGATGACTAAGTTACCTTTTACTGGAAAAGGTGAACGAGTGGGAGAGTTACTAGGTCTAATACATACTGATGTATGTGGACCTATGTCAACTCAAGCATTAGGAGGCTATAGCTACTTCATTACCTTCACCGATGATCACTCAAGGTTTGGGTATGTGTTCTTGATGAAACACAAGTCTGAAGCTTTTGAAAGGTTCAAAGAGTTCAAAAATGAAGTAGAGAAACAACATGACAAGTGTATTAAAATACTTCGATCGGATAGAGGTGGTGAATACTTGAGTCAGGAGTTTCTTGATTACCTAAGAGACAATGGTATATTATCTCAATGGACTCCGCCCTATACACCACAGCATAATGGTGTATCTGAGAGGCGTAACCGAACCTTGTTGGACATGGTCAGGTCAATGATGAATCATGCGACTCTTCCCAAGTCCTTTTGGGGCTATGCACTTCAGACAGCTGTTTACTTGTTAAACAGAATGCCTACCAAGGTAGTCTCAACTACTCCATATGAGATATGGAATAGTAAGAAACCTCATGTATCTTACTTGAAGATATGGGGTTGTCTGCTTATGTGAAGCGGACATCAGAACAAAATTGGATGCTAAGTCTGATAAATGTCTATTTATTGGATACCCTAAGGAAACAAGGGGTTACCAATTCTATCATCCTGTGGAACAAAAGGTGTTTGTTTCAAGGCATGCTGTGTTTCTAGAGAAAGAGTTTCTCTTGCCAGAAAAGAGTGGTAGTGTCGTCGAGCTTGAGGAGGCTCGAGAGACTCAAATAGACATTAATGAGATACCTGGTGAAGCACAACAGCCGACAACTCATAGTGATGAGCAATCAATTTGGACCTATTGTAACACCACATCTTCGTAGATCCGGTAGAACAAGCAATATTCACGAGAGATATGGATTTCTCGTATAATCGAGCGACGTGTTACTCATTGATGATGAGGAGCCTACCAGTTATGAAGAAGTGCTGACAAGTTCAGAAAGGGATAAGTGGCTTGGTGCCATGAAGTCGGAAATGGATTCCATGTATGAAAACCAAGTTTGGAACTTGGTTGACCCACCTGAAGGGATAAAGCCTATAGGGTGCAAGTGGGTTTTCAAGAAGAAAATCGACATGGATGGTAATGTGATTACCTATAAGGCTAGATTGGTGGCGAAAGGATATCGTCAAAAACAAGGTGTTGATTATGACAAAACCTATTCGCCTATAGCTATGCTTAAATCCATTCGGATGCTCCTGGCCATAGCGACTCATGATGATTATGAGATATGGCAGAAGGATGTGAAAACAGCTTTCCTTAATGGAAACCTGCTCGAGGACGTGTATATGATACAGCCTGAGGGTTTCACATCGGTTGATAAAACCAAGGTATGCAAATTGCGACGGTCCATTTATGGATTGAAGCAAGCATCCAGGAGCTGGAATATCCGTTTTGATGAGACAATCAAAAAGTTTGATTTCTCACAAAATCCAGACGAACCTTGTGTGTACAAGAAGGTTAGTGGGAGTGCAGTTGTATTCCTAGTATTGTATGTCGATGACATACTACTTATAGGAAACGATGTTTCAATCTTACAGTCAGTGAAGGTTTGGTTATCCAAGACATTCTCCATGAAAGACCTGGGAGAAGCAACCTACATCCTCGGGATTAAGATCTATAGAGATAGATCGAAACGGTTGCTTGATCTATAGAGATCTTCTTGCATTGCAATAATCCAATCGGGATCAAGAAGTGCTTGTTCAATTGATTTGGGTTCTATCTTTGAAATTAAGGAAATTTGACTAAGGTTCCTATAGGATGCTCTAGTTCAAACTCCTAGATTAGGATCTCCTATCACTTGATCGATAGGGTGGTTAGTTTGAATCCTAGATTGGGTTGGGTTTGTGTCACCTAATGCTTGATCAATGGGGTGACTTGGTTGAACACTAGTTTGGTTGGAGTCATCTATCACTTGATCAATAGAGTGACTTGGTTGACTTAGGTTAGGATTAACACTAGACCTGATCTCGGGATCAGAGTTAGGTCTAGTATGAATCGGCTCGCTAATTGGGGTTGCCGGGGGTTTTGTAGGTTCTTGTCCTTCATCAAATACTACATTGATAGTCTCCTCGACTCTAAGGGTGTCGTGGTTATATACTCTATAAGCTCGACTTGTAGTCGAGTATCCTAGAAATATTCCGGTCGTGGTTTTGGATGTAAATTTCCCTAGGTAATCCTTAGTGTTTAGGATATGTACCTTACACCCAAATACCCTAAAGTACTTGATGTTAGGTATTTTATCGTGATAAATCTCGTATGAGGTCTTAAGGTGGCTTTTTACCATAAGGATCCTATTTTGGACATAGCATGTCGTATTCACGGCTTCTGCCCAAAACCTATCGGGTAGGTCGTATTCGTTCAACATGGTCCTAGCGGCTTCTTGTAGAGTTCGGTTTTTCCGTTCCACTAGGCCATTTTGCTGAGGGGTCCTAGGGCAAGAGAATTCATGGTGGTATCCGTTTAGGTTACAGAAGTCGGTGAACCTTTGATTTTCGAATTCACCACCATGATCGCTTCTAAGTATTTTAACCTTAAGGTCTTTTTGATTCTCGATTAATTTGAATAGATTGATTAATTGATCTAGGGTATCATTTTTATGTTTGATGAACCTGACCCAGGTAAACCTAGAGTAGTTGTCAATTATGACTAAGCAATATTGACTTCTATTGAGTGACTTGGCTCCATGTGAATCGAATAGATCCATATGCAGGAGCTCAAGTACATTTGAGGTTCGTTCTTGGTTAGTTAACTTGTGTTGTGTCCTAGGTTGTTTTCCTTGTTGACAAGCATTACAGATTTTATTAACCAAGTTGTTGAGGTTGGGTAAGCCTCTGACTAAGCCACTCTGACTCATCTTGTGGACGAGTCTTGGGTGTGAGTGACCGAGTCGTCGGTGCCACAACCATGATTCCTCTTCCTGTGTCATAAGACATTTGGCTGAGGAATTGATTAAGTTAATTGTATAAATGTTATTTGTCCTAGTTCCTTTGAGTATTGTTTTAGCTGTTTTATTTGTTTTAATTACACATTCATTTTCTAAAATAATACCTTATAGTTATTGTCACATAATTGGCTTACGCTAAGCGTGTTATATTCAAAATTCTCTACAAGTAATACATTTTTAATAACAAAATTCGAGTTAAGCTCGATATCACCGATCCGATGATTTTGAGCTTGCCGTTATTCCCAAAGGCTACCGATCCTTGTCGTTTGAATCGGCTTTGTGAATTTGAGTTGATCCCGATCATGTGTCGAGCACAACATCCATTGATCCTACACACAAGGTGGTTGGATTGGATGTTAGATTTTTTTTTTTAAATTGGTTGTAAGTTGTTAAACCTAGGTCATCTCACCTGTGTCTATATGATCAATCATGTTATACTTATGTGTTTTGTGTGAGATGACTTCCAATTAAGTTGATTATGTGTATTTAGGTTCAAGTAATTTTATGTTAGATTTGGATTTAAACCTAGGCTTGTCAAGTTTACCTTTTCAAGATCATGGCTTCCAGGTCATGGTGAGGCACAAGGGCCTTCTTTTATCGGATCATCGACCACTTCCTTAGACAAAGCCATTTTCAAGAAAATGATGACTTGACTCACCTAAGACTATCTCCTAGTCTAACTGGTTATTTTTGAAAAGAGGCTCCCCGAGGCTCAATCTTTTCGAAGAATTTTAGTTGGTTATGTTTTTGAAAAGAGGCTCCCCGAGGCTCAATCTTTTCGAAGAATTTTAGTTGGTTATGTTTTTGAAAAGAGGCTCCCTGAGGCTCAATCTTTTCGAAGTTGATTATGTTCATGTTCTAAGTGAGTTCACAAGTTTTAAAGTACAAACTTTCTAAGTTAAAGCACAAACATTCTAAGTTAAAACATGCAATTTCTAAGTTAAATCACAAACATGTTTTGTACTGGCTCCCCCTAGACCGTTGAATCGGTTCGGTCTATCCACATAGTGGATTTGGTCCTTGGGAACCCAGTACGGGTTGGATCCTAGAGTTGAAATCAAAAAGTTCTTAGGGACCCATGCTTGGACATGTTTCCTATGTCGACTTACAATCGACATATACGACCTATTAGTCGTGTTTGAGTTAAACCCTAGTCCAGCCTTGTTGTGCACGACCCTTTGAGATCCAAGTAGAAGGTCAAGTCCTTTGGATCCCGAAGTGAACCTTTCCAACGTGTTCCTAAGATCTTCGACTTGACTTTTCAAGAGAGAGTTCTCAACTTCGAGCTTTTCAACTCGAGTTGAGTCCTTCTCTTGAACTCGACTAGTCGAAGAGGTTAGGGAGACCTCATGTTTGAGGAGTTTAACCTCCTCAACATGGGTCTCGACCTTGGACTCGGACTTAGCTAACTTCCTAGACAAAAACCTAACCGTATTATGTAAAGTATTAAATAAAGTTCGACTTACTTTAAGGGTATCTTTTGAACCGGATGCGTATCCGTTGCTTGACTTGAAGGTAGCTTCGTAGTCCAAGTCATCCTCAGGTTCTGACTCAAGTTCAGGCTCGGTCTCCGTGTCCGACTCAATTGATTTCGCCATGAAGACCTGGTCTTCGTCTTCTTCGGATGACGCTTCTTCCCATGTCGCGTTGAGGGCCTTCTTGTGCTTAGGTGCTTGGTGGTTGAGCTTGGGGCACTCGGACTTGATATGTCCAAACCTGTTGCACTCATAACACCTAATATTGGAACTTTTAGGCTTACCTTGGTTGGGTCGAGTCATGGTTCGCTTTCGTCCCTTGGCTATCCTTCGAGCTAGGTTCATTAGTTCTGATCAACTCCGGTCAACTTCTTGACTCGCCTTCCTCCTCTCTGGTGGTGGCTTGCTTGCATTTTCTTCTTCTTTGAACTCGCAAACAAGGCTATACCCTCTCGGCTCGAAAGTTAGACTGCTCATGAAGTTCAAAATCCGAAAAGAGTTCATCTAACCTAATTTTATAAAGGTCCTTGGAGACCTTATAGGCATCGACCATGGATGCCCATAAGGTAGTCCTCGGAAAAGAGTTTAGGACATACCTTATAAGGTCGCGGTTTTTGACCTTTGCCCGATTATGTAGATTGTTGACTATGTCCTGGACTCGGGCGTGAAGTTGTGTCGCGGACTTGTGTTCCTGCATTTTTAGATTATACAATTTATTGAACAAAAGGTCGCGCTTACATACCTTGGCTTCATCGGTCCCTTCGTGTAGCTCCACTAGTTTTGTAAAAAGATCTTTTTAAACATATGAAGGGCAGCGCGATTTAGCTCCTCCTTGGATAGGCGCATTGAAGGATTTGCGTTGCCTTAGCGTCGGCCGACTTGTTTTTGTCGCAATGGTCCATTGGTCATAATCCAAGGAGTCACCCACTTCATTAGTCGGAAGTGTGAAACCCGTTTGGATTATGATCCACATCTCGATTTGGGTTTTAAGAAAGCATTCCATCCGACCCTTCCAATAACGGAAGTCATCTCCGTTGTAAAATGGAGGTCGGACGGTGCTAAACCCTTCGAGATGGGCCATTAGAACAAAGAACACAAGGAGACGAAGGAAAAAAAACTAGCAACGACAAAAACACACAAAAAGTACCAAGACTCGCGTCTTGGATTAGTAGTGCGGGAGTAAATTTAACAAAGCAAAATAAATCTGAAATAAACAGAAATAAAAGAAAAATAAATCTGTGAAAAATGGCTAGATTGGTGGTTTCACCAAATCTTAGCAACCCCCGGCTCTGATACCAATTGTTGGATCGATGCGGTTCGCTAGAGGGGGGGGGGTGAATAGCGATAAAAACTTTTTCTCGTTTCTTTCGTTAAAGCTCGAGAGAAAATTAATTGTAGCGGAAATGTAAAGTAAATAGAGACAAATAGGTTTTACTTGGTTCGTAGCCTTCGGCTACTACTCCAAGGCCCTAATGGTCCTTGACCACGCACGGAGGGCAAATACTAAACGAACTCCCTCTCGATGGAGATAGGAGTTAAACGAATACAAAAACTCGAGAAAGACTCAAGGTAGAGGGACACTCCCCCTCTCCTTGATATGATTTAAAGCTTGAAATAAAAACAACTTATACAAATTTAAAGATTATACCGACGACTTCAAAGATTGGAGGTTGAAGCTCTAGTCGTAAATCTCCTGTGAGCGCTCGTCGTAGAGATGTCGGAGAGTCGGAGCGTATCGGAAGCACTTGGAAGCTTTTGAATTGATGAAAAACCCTAGGTTTGGCCCTCCTTTTATAGCCTTTAATCCCCTCATTGAATGGGTCTTTAGCCAATCACAAATGGGCACAAATCCCCTTGAAAAATGGTGATAACTCTTGACTACTCGAGGCTGATCCTTTGACCAGCAGTCGACTAATGGCCATCATCACGATCGATCGATGGCAGATCGATCGATCACGACCTTCGGCAATGATCGCTTGATGACAGTTGAGTCCTCCAAGCTGGCAGTCGACTGATGCTAGCTGCAAGGCAAGGTTAGCTCAAGAAAAACATAATTTCGATGGTCGTCGACCATCCAATCTCGACCTAGGCCATCTATAAGAAGTCTTTGGTCGGATCTACGCTTAAGATCATCCCCGTAAAGAGGATACGACCTTACTTATGGTCGCACACACGAGCTTACCTCAGTACTTACGTGTTGCTTTTGCTTCCGGCCTTCCACTCAATTCCTTCGGCTCCCTCCAAAGTCTCTTGAGTGTCGCCCGACCACCGTGGCTTCCTCCGGGTGTCGCTAGCCTTCAGCTCCAGCGTTGAGACTTTTCTGCACACTTGATTTAGCTCATGAGATAACAATATATGCTTAACTTTGTATCATTTGCTATAATCAAAACTTAGGTTCGACTTAGGTGCCTACTGCACCAACAATGTGGGTTTTGTTCATCCTAATCTAGGGTTTCATGCATTCTCTAAGGCAACCCTACTTGATTCCCTTATAAATGGGACTTCAAGTCATGCCATAGTCCTTAATTCAATTTCAACCAAATTGTCTTAAATGCATGAATGATTATGGCATTAGAAATGTTATAAATAAGCATATGCTCATAATCATGATGTTATGACATAAGATGAAATCTAAAAACACATGACATTTGAAACCTTAATCCTAAACATGAACATGACATATAAAATCATAGAACTAGGCATGATGTCATGACATGGCATATGGCAATCAAAGCATGGCATATAAAATATATAGGTATAGTAATACCTAAATTTTAATATTAATTTCCATTTGATATAGTTAGATATATTTTGCCATATTATCATTAATCTCCCTAGTGTGCCAAAAGCCCAAAATGGCACACTAACACTCTAAACCCTAATTGTGCCAATTTGATCATTTTATCAAACTTCATAACTAATATTGGCACATCCTAAAATCTTTTAGGATTATAATTCAACCCTATTTCCAAGGTATCCATAACCTTGAAAATAACCTAAAATGCCACCTTTATCATGGTTGAGTTAACTACCCATCCACTCAAGGTTGACACATCCTAAACCCACCTAGCATGAATCAATCACACTCTTAGGAACCCAAAACCAATTTGAGCTCCTAGGGTTAATTAGGTATTCCTTAGGGATAACCTCCCTAGATACCTTCCTAATGACCCTCCTTGGCTTGTTAGCCTTGGTCATTTGGGTCTTACCTAGGTTGACTCTAGGGGTAACTCCCCTTGCAACCTTCTTAGTGGCCACCCTAGGATTCCTAGAAACCCTAGCCACTAGGCACACCCTTTGGTCAACTCTAGGGATAACCTCCCTATTGACCTTGGTCTTCCTAGACCTAGTCAGTGTTCCATAATCTAATGGAACACTATGGTAAGTCACCTTGGGCTTAGGTTTGTGACCCAAACCTTGTTTGCCCTTAGTTGACTTTTGACTCTTATGTCCTTGGTGTTGAATTTGACTTTTGGACCTTTGACTTTGACCATTTGACCCTTTAAATTGGTTTTGTATATTCCTAAGGGTCTTTTCTAGTTTCTCAAGCCTTGACCTCAAAGCTTGGTTTTCTAATTCTAATTGCCCAATTGATTTTTGATTAAGTTTTTGGGCATGGGACTTCTTAGGCATATGCCTAGTCCATTTAGGATTGAAACCTAGGTGCTCTTGCACCTTTCTAATGGTCTCCCTAGGTAAAATTTTTCTAGAGTTATTTGACCTAGGTTTATCCTTAGATAAATTATTTTTAGGGACATTAGTCCCAAATTTCTCCTTACTTTTGAAGTTAACGCTTTTAGCTCCTAAACAAATATATTTATCTCTAGCATGCTTTTCATGGTGAATTGCAAGAGAATTAAAATTTCTAGCATGCTTTTGACTTTTAAATTTGGAAGGTGCATTATTAAAATATACCTTAGGGTTAGCTATAGAAGCTCCCCCTACTTGTGATGCTCCTCCTTGCCCCTTCTTCTTCCCCCTAGGGCATTGACTCCGATAATGCCCCTTTGTATTGCACTTGAAGCATATGATGTGCTCCTTGCATTTAGGTGTTGGGGAACCGGCATCCTTGACTTTTGGTGTCGGTGGAGCTTTCCTAATCTTCTTTGGGCACTTGCTCTTATAGTGCCCAAATTCCCTACACTCAAAACACATAATATTATTTTTATTAAAAATTGACATGTTTGAGTTACCTATGGTGGTGGAAGGTGTTGGAATTGAAACTTCTTCATCTTGACCGGATGTGGAAGCTTCTTCTTGATGCTCCGATGTTGAGGAAACTCTAATCTCCTCCTCAATCCTAGAAGTGGATGCTTCTTCCACTTCCTCCACCTCTTCCGATCTAGATGTTGATTTCCTATCAACCTCCGAATCCTCAAGCTCTTTGGATGAAGATTTCCTATCAACCTTCTTTTTGAGCTTGAGAGGATGAGCACTCTTCTTCTTCTTCTTCTTCTTGGACCAATGATGAGTTTTCATGGAGCTTTGCCACTTGGCTCCACAACTCCTTAGCGTCCATATAGTCCCCTACCATACACACAATCTCATTAGGGACCAAATCAAGAATAAATTTTACTACCTTCATGTTTTTCTCAAAGGCTTGGAGTTGATCTTCACTCCACTTCTTCTTCTTGAGGAATCCTCCCTTTGGTCCTATTGGATAGCTAAAACCCTCCATCAAGATAGACCATTCTTCGAAGTCCCTCATCATTAGGAAGTCTTCAATTCTTGACTTCCATTGCTTAAACCCTTCTTGTCCATAGAAGGAGTAAGGGATTGGTGTGTTAATGTTCCATCCCAATTGTTCTTCAATCTTCACCCTCTAGCTTCTTTGTCCTAGCTCCCGGCCGTTAGTCCGTAGAAGAGCCCCTTGTAGGGGATCGGTACGGCCGGCTAGAGGGGGGTGAATAGCCCTTTTCGTTTGGATGCCGGTATTTGCTCGTCTACAAAACTAATTAGCGCAAGAGGAAGACTAATAAAGACAAACAAATAGAAATACTAGAAAACAATTGCTAACAAAGAATGTAACGTGGTTCACGGCTACGCTGCTAATCCACGATCCCGATTCGTCCGAGGTGAATCACTACTTCAAAGCCAATCCAATATTGGTCTCTCCTTTGCACCAAGCTAGGTGGAGGTAACCTTTACAAATCAAGCACACTCCCTCTTTTACAATAGATGTGAAAGAAAGTTAAAAGAAGGAGTTTGAATCTTGTGGAGCACTTGGATGGTCGTTTAGAACTTGAGCATTAACCTCCCAAAGCTCCACACCTTCTCTTTTTATAGAGAAGGCTGATTTCTTCCCGTTGGCCGCCACCAGTCGACTGCCTGTTAGTAATATATGAGAGATGTCCTAAGGCAATCGCCTTATGTATGAACCATTTATATAATAAATGAAGATTAACTATTTGAGTATACATGTTTTATGTATTTGATTGGATCTTAAACTCATTTACTGAATGTCCACGATAAGATTCACAGCATGAGAGAATTTGTGATTGGATCACAACTAGTGAGTATCTCTACATGTGTAATTGTGATGTATCAGAATTATCCCTAGTCGATTAATTGATGGATCTGGACACCATCAATTCTGTCGAGACTAGCACGAGGTATACTCCTTGGTGTATCCAAGCAGCTGATTCTCACTGGCTGGAGACATTGTGATGTCCGGAGTTGATCGTGGATGCTAGTTATGGTAACTAGTTCATTGGAGTGACCAGCCGTAAGACTTCATATGGTTCTCTGCATATAGATATGTCAATGAAGTTCTTATCGCGGGCTTAAGTGCGATGTTCCTTCGACTCATGTATTCAAGTCATCTTGATCATGGAGACTTATGCTTTGACATCTTAAGCAAACATCTCTAAGGAGATGTGGACCCGGATGATTGGGTATAAGTCGGTGATCAAGGTGTTTGAATAGCCTATAAAGGATTCACCACTCCTTGCGAGGAGATGTATACCCATGGCCTCTCGTCGGATTGTTACTAAAGTCTTTGCCAAAGCATTACATGTTTAGAGTAAGGTACTCTTCGATACATGTGGAGTAACTAGAATCAGAGGACGAGGAAATGATACTGGGCTAGGTGTGACGTAGTCACCTAGTGGGGATCGACACAATAGACCATGTCCTCAACCAAGTGGGTATAAGATGAGTGAAGGGAATGGGGCACGATTCATTCGAGCCATCAAGGGTTTCGTAAATAGTTCGATCAACCGCTGATCTTTCGCTAATTGGGGATCATGATGTACTACTAGGTGCCACTCATGATCGCTCTATAATTAATGGTTAATTATAGACGGCCAACATAAACCGAGAACCTATTTGGTCACACGCGACAACGAGTGTAATCCAAAGGATTTAAAACGAGCTTGAGAATGGGATTCTCGCATCGAGAGAAACTATGTTTGGTCGACCAAACATAAAGCGAGCATGAAATTGTTTCAATGCAATGGAAGCGTGATGATGCGTGTCTTATGAAGACATAATGGATGAACCAAAATGGTTTGGTTCTAATCCAATGGATGAGAATAAACCAAAGGGTTTGGTTTATTTTAAACGAATGAACCAAAAGTTGGTTCGGTTCGCTTTTAACTTAAAATAAACCATCATGGTTTGGTTTATTTTAACTTATCTTAATGGAGCGGTTAACGGGCTTTATGGATATGATCCATTAACCATTAAGAGAATTAGTTCTCTATAAAAGCCCAACCCTAAAGTGCCGCCTACCATCCAGGTGTGCCGCTCCTAACTTGTTGCCGCCACTGGTTTACAGCCCGTGAACCCTCCTACGATCCTCCGTGATCCCCTATAGGTTTGGCATCAAGGTGAGCCTTTTCTTTCCTTGGTTGGCCGCGCTATATCCTCCACCAAGCTGTCCAGTTTTCTGGACAGCTTGTTCTCCTCTCGTCGGAGCGTCGTTTGGACGACGGTTAGTGCTCCGACAGCGGCTAACTTACCGGGGATTTGATCTCCGGTAATCCTCTGAGGTGGGGGACGAAGGATTCGTCAAACGGTTGACGAATACCTCTCCGGAGAAGCGAGTTTTGAGAACTCGTTTTATGATCCGAATTTGGATTCGGATCGTGATCATCTCTCGATCACGTCGTCTTCAACACGAGGCTAGTAACCCGTACGAAGACGAAGCTCGTGACTTAGCGAAGTCATCCCGAGGAGCTCGGCGTGATACGGATAGAGACGATTCTACGAGGATCGCTCCGCTGATGCCGTTCCAGCTACACGTCATACGAAAGGTATAACGTAGATAAATTTCCTTTTATTGCAAATTTAAATTTACGGTTATGTCTACACTTGTTGTAATATGCATGCGTGTTGTGTGTGTTGTAATAAATGTAGATTTATTATTATTTTTTGCTTCACGTGCTCATGTTTACGTAAACATGATCGAACACACACACGCCATGGTGCCTAAAACCCAACAAAGGGTATCGAGCCTGTGTTGTGTTTCACATAATCGTAAAATGGTTTTGCGATAGTCATAATGTATTTCTGGAAATTTTCTAAATTTTGGAAATTTAGAAGTATTTATGGAAATTTTTCAATTTTGGAAAGTCTAGAAGTATTTATGGAAATCTTCCACTTTTGGAAAGTTGGAAGTATTTATGGAAATTGATATTTTCCATAAATAAAATATTTGATTAGATTCTAGAAATTTGTTTCCTAATTTAATCATGATTTGATTTGGGAAATCAAATCTTAAAATATTTTATTTCCATAAGTAGTTTTAATGATTTAGGAAATTGGTTTCCTAAATAGATTTTCCTTAATCAAATAATTCCATGAATAAAATATGTGATTAGATTTGGAAATTTGTTTCCTAATTTAATTATGATTTGATTTGGAGAATCAAATCTTAAACATATTTTATTTCCATAAATAGTTATGACATATAAGGAAATTATATACATGACATAATTGTATGCCATGTAATTGCATTAGATGCATAACATTATGCCATGCGTGTCGTGACATGTAGATGTATGCCATGTATGCCATGCCATGTAGATAATAGTTATTTGCATGCAAAGAGGATGAGACATAAAACCCTTAATCAATATTAAAGCCTACACCTTCCATTAATATGGTTAGAACCAGAGTTCATTTCTTGTTTGGGTTGTTGGACTCTCCAAGCCCTCTCGAACTCAATATGTTCAAACCATGGAATAGTTTAATACTAATATGGTAAGAGTCGAGGTCAATCGTTAGCTTTGGTTGTTGGACTCTCTCCAAGCTGGGCTAATTGGTTGAATGCGCCTAACCATATTAAAACTATGTCCCGATTAATGGGTTGGCTTTAACTCGAGCATCGGCTTTGTTGGACTCTCTCCAAGGTCGATGTAAAGGGAGGTGAAGTTGGGTGCTATGCATATGATGCATACTTGTTAATGTGTTAACAACCCGATGTATGTGAACATTCAATTAGTTGATAGCACATTGTGATAGTTGCATATACTGATATGCAATCGGTATAGATGATACCTACCATCGTAGTTATGAATGGCTTGTTGACTCTCTCCAAGGTTGTTCATAACTATGATGGATATCACCCATTCGAGATGGACCTACAATCTCAAGTGATTTTGGGGTTTTTGAAATTCAAAAATGAATGGGATTTATAAATGTATATTGATGCATTTTAAAATCATCTTTCTCATATATGCTCGCTTTGTATTTCTAAGATCGATCATGATGTCTTTGAATTCATGCTTCCATTTTGGATTCAATAAATCGACCGAGCTTCATGGATCGCTTAGAAGCTTGAGAATTGTTCTCAAGGTTGAAAAGCTTGCAAATGTCCTCGGCGCCTCTTCCCGCTGCCCTAGTGACGATGCAACTCGACCAATTGTTGGCCTATCGTAAACATGTGAGTGATTCTGAACAAATGAGTTGCATCATGCTAGCCACGATGGAACCCAAGCTACGAAAGCAGCATGAGCATATGGATGCTCATATCGTAGTCCTTCATCTTTGTGAGTTGGTTGATGAGCAAGTGAGATTCGAAAGGTTCGAAGTCTCAAAGCTCCTCTTCACCTCTGAGATGCTAGGAGGTTCATCTGTGGTACTGCTCAATATGCTGAAGACTGTGGAGTCTTCTGAGAAGCATGAGCAGGGGACGGAGCTGTTAGTTGATTCCTCAAAGAAAGTTTCTAAGAGGAAGTCAAAGGAACAGCAGAAGGGAAAGAAGAGAAGGGCTAAGAAGGTAGAACTAGCACAAAAGGAAACTTGCCATCATTATGGCAAGGAGAGCCATTTGCGAAGAAAGTGCAAGATTTATCTTGAGTCCGTGAAGAAGGATAAGGCATCGGATGCCCCATCTTCTTCAGAAATCTTCTTTATTGATTGTCATTCTATTTCCTCAGACACTTGGGTATTCGATACTGGGTGTGGCTCACATATATGTAATGACATACATAGGCTAAGGAATAGAAGAAGACTCGTCAAGGGGAGAGTCAAATTTACGTGTTGGGAATGGAGCAACGGTTGCTGCACTCGCCATCGGAACGTATTTGTTGGAACTCCCTATAGGACTTGTCTTAGAACTGGACAATTGCTTTTATGTTCCTTTGTTGATAAAGAACATCATTTCTATTTCTTGTTTAAATAGAAATGGGTACCATTTGACTTTTAGTAACAATTGTTGTTACATAACTTTGAATGGAGTTCTTTATGGGACTGGAACTTTAAGCAATGGTGTTTATACGTTGGACGTATCCAGTGACATTTTCAATATCGAAGCGAGCAACACGCGTGCTCGAAAGGATAATCAAATAGACTCCTATATGTGGCATTGTCGTCTTGGCCATATAAGCAAGAAACGCATGTCCGAATTACACCGATGTGGAATTCCGAATCGTTTGAATTGGATTCATACGATACATGCGAATCATGCTTAAAAGGCAAGATGACTAAGTTACCTTTTACTGGAAAAGGTGAACGAGTGGGAGAGTTACTAGGTCTAATACATACCGATGTATGTGGACCTATGTCAACTCAAGCTTTAGGAGGCTATAGCTACTTCATTACCTTCACCGATGATCACTCACGGTTTTGGGTATGTGTTCTTGATGAAACACAAGTCCAAGCCTTTGAAAGGTTCAAAGAATTCAGAAATGAAAGTAGAGAAACAACATGACAAGAGTATTAAAATACTGATCGGATCGAGGTGGTGAATACTTAAGTCAAGAGTTTCTTGATTATCTAAGAGACAATGGTATATTGTCTCAATGGACTCCGCCATATACACCATAGATAATGGTGTATCCGAGAGGCGAATCGACCTTGTTGGACATGGTCAGTCAATGATGAATCATGCAACTCTTCCCAAGTCCTTTTGGGGCTATGCACTTTAGCATGTTTACTTGTTAAACAGAATGCCTACCAAGGTAGTCTCAACTACTCCATATGAGATATGGAATGGTAAGAAACCTCATGTATCTTACATGAAGATATGGGGTTGTCCTGCTTATGTGAAGCGGACTTTATCAGACAAACTGGTTGGTAAGTCTGATAAATGTCTATTTATTGTATAACCTAAGGAAACTAGGGTTTACCAATTCTATCATCCTGTGGAACAAAAGGTGTTTGTTTCAATGCATGCTGTGTTTCTAGAGAAAGAGTTTCTCTTGCAAGAAAATAGGGGAGTGTCGCCGAGCTTGAGGAGGCTCGAGAGACTCAAATAGACATTGATGAGATACCGGTGAAGCACAATGTACGACAACTCATAGTGATGAGCAATCACCGACCTATTGAACACCACATCTTCAGAGATCCGGTAGAACACGCAATATTCCCGAGAGATATGGATTTCGTAAGTGAATCGAACGACGTGTTACTCATTGATGATGAGGAGCCTACCCTTATGAAGAAGTGCCGACAAGTTCAGAAGGGATAAGTGGCTTGATGCCATGAAGTCGAAATGGATTCCATGTATGAAAACCAAGTTCGAACTCGTTGACCCACCAAGGCATAAAGCCTATAGGGTGCAAGTGGGTTTTCAAGAAGAAAACCGACATGGATGGTAATGTGATTACCTATAAGGCTAGATTGGTGGCGAAAGGATATCGTCAAAAACAAGGTGTTGATTATGACGAAACCTATTCGCCTGTAGCTATGCTTAAATCCATTCGGATGCTCCTGGCCATAGCGGCTCATTATGATTATGAGATATGGCAGATGGATGTGAAAATAGCTTTCCTTAATGGAAACCTGCTCGAGGATGTGTATATGATACAGCCTGAGGGTTTCACATCGGTTGATAAAACCAAGGTATGCAAATTGCGACGGTCCATTTATGGATTGAAGCAAGCATCCAGGAGCTGAAATATCCGTTTTGATGAGACAATCAAAAAGTTTGATTTCTCACAAAATCCAGACGAACCTTGTGTGTACAAGAAGGTTAGTGGGAGTGCAGTCGTGTTCCTAGTATTGTATGTCGATGACATACTACTTATAGGAAACGATGTTTCAATCTTACAGTCAGCGAAGGTTTGGTTATCCAAGACATTCTCCATGAAAGACCTGGGAGAAGCAACCTACATCCTCGGGATTAAGATCTATAGAGATAGATCGAAACGGTTGCTTGGTCTTTCGCAGTCTACATATATAGACCGAGTGCTAAAGAGGTTTAGCATGTCGGAATCCAAGAAAGGTTTCTTACCCATCAGGCATGGGGTACACCTTTCGAAGTCTATGTGTCCGCGCACAGAAGACGAGAGGATTTGCATGAGTAACATTCCCTATGCATCCGCAATAGGATCTATCATGTATGCTATGTTATGTACGAGGCCCGATGTATCGTATGCTCTGAATGTCATGAGCAGATACCAGTCTGATCCAGGAATGGATCATTGGGTGACTATTAAGATGATCCTTAAGTACTTAAGAAGAACTAAGGATACGTTCCTAATATATGGAGAAGGGTACATGGTGATACGTGGGTATACGGATGTACCCGCATGCATAAGGATGATTCCATGTCTTTGTCCGGGTATGTATTCACCGGAATGGAGGCGCAATAAGTTGAAAGGTTCCAAGCTTGACACTATAGCGGATTCTCGCCACTAAGGCACGCTGCGCTGAAGCAAAGAAAGGAAGCGGTTTGATCAATAAGTTCATCTACGAACTTGATGTGGTCTCATCAATGATCCAAACATGTGCTTGCCACTATCATCTTATCGTAGAGATCATCGTAGGGAATGAAATACAAATCGAGAAAATTCCCACTGAAAGGAACTTAGCGGATCCTTTGACTAAGGCATTACCTCAAAGTAAGTTTGAGGGTCATGTTCGAGCTTATGGTATTGGATACCGTAGCGATGGGCATTAGGCCAAGTGGGAGTCTGTTAGTAATATATGAGAGATGTCCTAAGGCAATCGCCTTATGTATGAACCATTTATATGATAAATGAAGATTCACTATTTGAGTATACATGTTTTATGTATTTGATTGGATCTTAAACTCATTTATCAATGTCCACGATACGATTCACAGCATGAGAGAATTTGTGATTGGATCACAACTAGTGAGTATCTCTACATGTGTAATTGTGATGTATCGGAATTATCCCTAGTCGATGAATTGATGGATTTGGACACCATCAATTCTGCCGAGACTAGCACGAGGTATACTCCTTGGTGTATCCAAGCAGCTGATTCTCACTGGCTGGAGACATAGTGATGTCCGGAGTTAATCGTGGATGCTAGTTATGGTAACTAGTTCATTGGAGTGACCACCGTAAGACTTCATATGGTTCTCTGCATATATAGATATGTCAATGAAGTTCTTACTGTGGCTTAAGTGCGATGTTCCTTTGACTTGCGGTATTCAAGTCATCTTGATCATGGAGACTTATGCTTTGACATCTTAAGCAAACATCTCTAAGGAGATGTGGACCCGGATGATTGGGTATAAGTCAAGTGATCAAGGTGTTTGAATAGCCTATAAAGGATTCACCACTCGAGGAGAGATGTATACCCATGGCCTCTCGTCGGATTGTTACTAAAGTCTGCCAAAGCATTACATGTTTAGAGTAAAGTACTCTTCGATACATGTGGAGTAACTAGAATCTGAGGACGAGGAAATGATACTTGGGCTAGGTGTGACGAGTCACCTAGTGGGGACCGACACAATAGACCATGTCCCGAACCAAGTGGGTATAAGATGAGTGAAGGGAATGGGGCACGATTCATTCGAGCCATCAAGGGTTTCAGAAATAGTTCTGGATCAACCGTTGATCTTTTCGGTTAATTGGGGATCATGATGTACTACTAGGTGCCACTCATGATCGTTCTATAATTAATGGTTAATTATAGACGACCAACATAAACCGAGAACCTATTTGGTCACACGCACAACGAGTGTAATCCAAAGGATTTAAAACGAGCTTGAGAATGGGATTCTTAGACCGAGAGAAACTATGTTTGGTTGGACCAAACATAAAGCGAGCATGAAATTATTTCAGTCGCAATGGAAGCGTGGATGGGCCGTGTCTTATGAAGATATAATGGATGAACCAAAATGGTTTGGTTCTAATCCAATGGATGAGAATAAACCAAAGGGTTTGGTTTATTTTAAACGAATGAACCAAAAGTTGGTTCGGTTCCTTTTAACTTAAAATAAACCATCATGGTTTGGTTTATTTTAACTTATCTTAATGAAGCGGGTTAACGGGCTTTATGGATATGATCCATTAACCATTAAGAGAATTAGTTCTCTATAAAATAGGGCTTAAACCCTAACCCTAAGGCTAATCAAGTTTTGGCCGCCCAAACCCCCTCCTTCTCCTATTCGGCGCCAACACCTTCATTGCCGCGCCACCGTGCCACCGCCCAAGTCCTTTCCGCCACAAGTTACAGTGAACCCTCCGGCGATCCTCCGGTGATCCCCTATAGGTTTGGCATCAAGGTGAGCCTTTTCTTTCCTTGGTTGGCCGGCGCCTATATCCTCCACCAAGCTGTCAAGTTTTCTGGACAGCTTCTCCTCCTCTCGTCGGAGCGTCGTTTGGACGACGGTTAGTGCTCCGACAGTGGCTAACTTACCAGAGATTTGATCTCCGGTAATCCTCTGAGGTGGAGGACGAAGGATTCGTCAAACGGTTGACGAATACCTCTCCGGAGAAGCGAGTTTTGAGAACTCGTTTTAGGATCCTAATTTGGATTCGGATCGTGATCATCTCTCGATCACGTCGTCTTCAACAAGAGGATAGTAACCCGTACGAAGACAAAGCTCGTGACTTAGCGAAGTCAACCCGAGGAGCTCGGCGTGGATACGGATAGAGACGATTCTTACGAGGATCGTTCCGGTTGATGCCGTTCCCGCTACACGTCATACGAAAGGTATAACGTAGATAAATTTCTTTTATTGCAAATTTTAATTTACGGTTATGTCTACACTTGTTGTAATATGCATGCGTGTGTTGTGTGTGTTGTAATAAATATAGATTTATTATTTTTGTTGCTTTCGCTGTGCTCATGTTTACGAAACATGATCGAACACACACACGCCGCGGTGCCGGAAACCCAACACATGGCGATCACTAAATCGAACACGATCTGTAGTCTAAAACTCTACATATGGACCTCCGATCACGCTTGTAGTCATGACTGGCTAACGGTTCTGTGGAAACCCTATACCCGATCTCGCTAGCATGATCGATGGTCTTGGCGATCGACGATGTCCCGAGCCACAATGGTAAAGAACTCACTGATTGAGTAGTATCGCCATGACATGGCTGATCGTGTCGAAACATCACACTCGCCAAATGGCCAAGTTTCACCTAAGAGCTACCTTCGTTTAATCGCCACTCACATCTCGAGTCCCCGCCGAGTTCTCGTTCGACCATGTCCCCAAAGATAGCGCATGGCTCAATGTTCGCCTCTTGCCTCAAGTCTACTTCTGCTTCACTAAACTTCGTCGCGGTCCTGATGCTCCAAGAGCACGGCCAGAGCTATCCTTCAGACCAAGGCAATTTAGTCATGAGATAAACTGCTACTGTGCTAATTACTAAGTCTGCATTTCAACACACATATCAAATCATCATATCATACTAACTTAAACCCTTTGCCACACCATCAAAACCATATTACGGCAAGAGATTGCCCTAACAATCTCCCCCTTTTTGATGTGTGGCAATCCGTTTAAGTTAGGTAAAAATATTTGATATAAATTCTAAGGTAAGAAAGCATTTAAAGATAAACATGATATAGCAACATGCAACTCCCCCTTAATCCATGAAACTCTCTATGCAAATTTTCTCCCCCTATCATATATTTCTCCCCCTAAAATAATTAACTTAAACATAATTATTTCTCCCCCTTTGACACCATCAAAAGATTAACACTAAGTTATGCTTATGGCATCAAGTATAAAGAGAACCATACACTAAAATCAGTCAAACCTGATAAAATCATGTATCAGACTTGTTCATTCCCATCATCATGCTATCGAGAATGAGCACAAAGAGTCAATTCGATTTTTTGGATGAATTTCAAAAATGCATTAAAAATTCCAGAAAATTTGAAAAATCATGAAATTTGAGGAGCATATTTCTATTATGTATATCTATCAGTGAAAAATAGGTTTTCATGAAAAATCATTATATTTCTACATATTTGCCAAAAATCCAAAAACTTTAAAAACTACTAGGTTTTTGATCATAAGAGTATCCATTTTAACACCTAGTCTTGCATCCAATTGTTTCAAAACATGAATACTTAGATTTTAGATTAAGAAATTGTTTTGAAAACATATGAAATATCCAACCATGATCTTGGGCAATAGCCTATGAATTAAACATAAGCCTTCCCCATGATTGGTCTATTATTGCTATGTTGATACTTTAAATGACCATCTAAATGCCATAGGCATTAGTGGACATTTGTATCATCCTAACATCTCACTCATGCTAAGTTTGCAATCAAGTTAGCCTATAGTGAGTGTGAGATGCATCCTAGGGGGTATTTGTATATACTTAACCAATATATTCATGCAATTCTACCATGGTTAAGTATCAACCTAACAACCTACATGATCATAATGACATATATGATTTAATTTCACATTATGATCATGAAATGCATGTTTTCATCAATTTATAACCATGCATTAGGTATTATGTGATGATAATAAACAAATTATCACCTAAAGCATGATTTAAACCTGTTTCTCATGATAACGTGCCAAATTTCAAAAACATAAATCATGATTTCAAACATACATAGCAATTACATTAATCATCATGATTTAAGCATTATTATCTATTTATGGGCACGTTATCATCACCCAACATTATCTAAAAAATGTTGTCCCGTCATCCTAAGTCAACCAAAATATGATATAGGTCAAGTTCATATGGTTGACTACCCTAGGGGTTTTCTAACCCTTAAGGATGGATTTTGGAACCCAAAATAAGTTCTTTCCTATTGGGTTCACTAAGTATTCCTTGGGGATCCATTTTCTAGCTATTATCTTCTTCTTATCTTGTCCCCTAGCTATAAGGCATTTGTAGGCCTTTTCATTTTTCTTTTCCTTGTAGCCTAGGCCCTTTTTGTTAAAACTAGCTCTTTGGCTCCCTAAGATCATATTTAAGGTATTGGAGCCAATTGTGAATTTCTCTAGGGCTTTTGTTAAATAATCTACCTTTTCCCTTAAGGCCCTATTTTCATTTATACATGCATCACTAACATCTAATGGCACATAATCATGTGAGCATGCATCATCATGGCAAGAAGAAACATTATCATTTAAGCATGCTTTTTCTAGTTTTTGTTCTAAATCCTTAATTTGATTAAGCATGCTTTTATTTTTCTTTTTCATGCCAAATAACTCCTTAGAACCAGAAATTATGGAAACTATTTTCTTAGGAGAGGCAATCGATATACCATATCTTCTTCTTCTTCTTCGGATGAGGAGGATGTAGAAACTCCCCCTTCACTTGAGCTCTCTCCTCTTGAGCTTGATCCTTCATTTTCGGAGGAAGAGCAATCCAAGTCATCAAAGGCTATCAAGGCCAAATTGGTGACAAAGGCATTCTCCTCATCCGATGATGATGAAGAGGATGAGGATGGGTCATCCCAAGTCCTTGCCTTTAGGGCTTTGACCTTTCCCTTTCCTTTGTCTTCTCTCTCTTCCTTTTCTTCTTGCTCCCTTTTCTTCTTCTTTCTTCCTTCTTTTCTTCTTGCTTTTGTTTAGGAGGGACAATTATCCCTTATGTACCCTTCTCCTTGGCAATTGTAGCATATGACCTTCCCCTTGGTCTTCTATTCCTATAGGATTTATCAAATCTAAAATTCTTAAAAGCACGTCTTACCTTCCTTACCATGTAGGCTTCTTCCGTGCTATCCATGGAGGAGGAAGATGCTTCATCATCAGAGGAGGAGGAGATCTCTATCTTCTTCTTCCCCTTATTTGCCAACAATGCTACTCCTCTTGAGGGTTGAATTCTAGGCTCCTCTTGTATTCCTTCAAGCCTAGTTTAGCTCCATTGTTGAAAAATTCCTCCAAGGTACTTACTTCAAGTTCTGAGATGTAAAATGAGTCCACCATGGAGCTCCATTTGAGGACCGGGAAAGGCATCTATGGCCTTCATTACCATATCCCGGTTTGATAGCTTCTCACCTACACTTGTTAGTCCATTTAAAATTTCTTTGAATCTAGAATGCAAAGAAATTACCTTTTCTCCCTTTTCTAATTTAATGTTGGATAGTTGGGAGCGGAGAAGATCTCTCCTTGCTAGCTTTGCCGATGTGCCTTCATGAAGCTCAATTAGCTTCTCACATCTCCTTGGCGCAGGCATTCTCCTATTCGTGATTTCTTGTTAGCATCAAGAGATAATGCTTGGCTTTTGAATTTGCAAGGTGCTCTTCCCTTTGCCTTTTGGTCCACCTAGATTTCTCTATTGGCTTCCCCTCTTCATCCCTAGGCAAAACGAAACCGGATTCCATTGTAATCATAATGTCAAAATCCGTAAAATACCTCCATTCGCTTCCACCAAGAGAATTCTCCTCAAACTTAGGATGAATGTGAGCCGCCATTTTGAAAGTTTCTTGTTGTGGCAGTCCATAAGCTTTGCTCGATACCACTTGTAGGATCGAGGTAAAGAGTGAATAGCCCTTTCGTTGATGCGTATTTGCTGTACAAATAATGCAAGACTAATAAAGACAAACAAATAAATACGAAAACAATCGCTAAAAAGAATGTAACGTGGTTCACAACGACAATCCACGATCCCATTCGTCCGAGGTGAATCACTCCTTCAAAGCCAATCCAATATTGGTCTCTCCTTTGCACCAAGCAGGTGGAGGTAACCTTTAAAACACACTCTCTTTACAATAGATGTGAAAGAAAGCTAAAAGAAGGAGTTTGAATCTTGGAGCACTTGGATGGTCGTTAGAACTTGAGCATTAACCTCCCAAAGCTCCACACCTTCTCTTTTATAGAGAATGATTTCTTCCATCGCCACCACGATCAGCCTTAGATCGCTTCACTACGCCTCAACACGTTGGATCCCGATAGTCCAATAACTTTAGCAGATCGATGGACCATCACGATCGTCGTATCGATCGCCTAATCTACGATTCTCTAAACCCTATTGACTCCGATGCTTTCAGCCGATCGATAGTCTGGCGACGCCCACGTTAATGCTAGCTACAATCCATTCAAAGATAAAACTCACGAGAAGCGATCCCATGACATGGCAATGACCGTGTCGAAACATCACACTTGGCCAAATGGCCAAGTTTCACCTAAGATTATTCCCGTTACAATCGCCACTCTCATCTCTGAGTCCTCGCCTTAAGTTCTTTGTTCCACGTGGAAGATCAGCACGACTGCAATGCTTCGCCTCTTGCCTCAAGTCTTTTCCTCCGGCTTCACTCCAAGCTTCTGTCCGGGTCCTCAATGCTCCAAGCACCGGGCAGAGCTATCCTTCACCGACTAAAGCACGATTCATGAGATGTGAACTTCATCCCATGTCGAATTAAGTCGCACGACTTCAACGCATATATCAAATCATCATAACACTAACTTAAACCCTTTGCCATACCATCAAAACAAATCTTACGACAAGAGATTGCCCTAACACACCGGGCTCTGATACCAATTGTAGGAGATTTGAGGCCGCTAGATAAATACGCGTCGTGACGTAAATGGAATTCGCTGCGATCTCTACAAAACTCCATCATGAATAGAAATAATAAAAGCAATAATGAAAGATACAATCACGAACACAGGATATAGTGAACCAAGGGTTCCTACTCCACGGACGAGCTCTAAAGAGCTAGTGATTCACACGCACTCACTAATCACAAATACTCCTTCTCGACACAAGTCAGGTGGAGAAACTCATAAAGCCATAATAATAAACTAAGATAAGCAAATACAATGAGATACAACAATATAAGTAAAGAAAACTTTACAAATGCCTTTGAGCTTGCTTGTTGATCGCTTGAACGTGGTTGAAGACCCTGATTTGCTGATAAATCGCCTCAAAATATCCAAGAAATAACAAAATTGAGCTCCTTTTATCCTTGCACATGACCTAGATTTCTCACCGCCATAAGTCACCATGACAGATGCCGTAAACAACGGCTCGATCCAAAAACTCCAACGGATCTCTAGTCATCCAACATTGGCGATATGTATCGATCAAATGGAGCATTCTCGGTGAACAATAGCGATGTCATCCTTGGCATCACTCGCATTCATGTGGATGCTTGAGGCTCATTGGCTCATGTCCCCGGATTAAAATTTTCACTAATGAAAGACTTAATCCGGATGGGATGAGCTTCCTTGGCACAACCTATTCGCCGTCGCTAACAACTTGAGTGGTCGCTGAACAAACTAGTTGTTCAAGCAACACAACTCTTCTAGTTGGTTAGTCATGAAAAGACGACGGATGGATCGGTTTTTGTGTTTGTCTTCGGGTCCATGATTATACAATATATATCCATTCATACACATGCATAATCAAAATATTAAAGAACATATTCAGATTTATAAATAAAGTTAAAATAACTTTATACCTTACGATCTTCTATCGTATGTCCTATCCTTCGTGGACGACGTGGAAAGATCCTCCACGAGTGGAAGCCTTCTAGATCACTTTCTTCTACCTTGTCCGCAAGTAACAAAGAGAAGCAATCACAAATACCTTTCCTATCTAGAACCGACCACCAAATTAGGGAATTTGGTGCAACCGCCAAGGAGCAAGTGGATGATGCGCACCAAATGAATGGAAACCGCGGCCACCTTGGAGATTGGAGGAAGATGATTGCCCACCAATGGATGGAGAACCCGCCAAGGAGCAAGGAAAAGGGAAGAGTCCAAAACCAAGGAGGAGAAGAGAGGGATCACCGGCAAAACCCTAGCTTGCCGCCAAGCTTGTAGCCGCCAAACCCTAGCCGCCAATGGAAGATGAGCCAAACCCTAACCCTAATTCGAAAACCAATCTCCTTATCTTCTCCTTGCCGCCCAACCCTAAGCACCTATTTATAGAATAGGGCTTAAGCCTCCTTTAATCTCATCCGTCGGATCTAGGGATTTAACCTCCACCGTCGGATCTAGGGTTTTATCCCAACCGTCGGATCTAGGGTTTCATCTCAACCGTCGGATCTAGGATTTCATCCTAATCGTCGGATCTAGGATTTCATCCCAACCGTCGGATCTAGGGTTTTATCCCAACCGGCCGGATCTGGGTTTAATCTCAACCGTCGATTCTAGGGTTTCATCCTCAATATCTTGGGATTTAATCCCAACCGCTGGTTCTAGGGTTTCATCCTAACCATCGGATCTTAGGATTTAATCCCAACCGTTGGTTCTAGGTTTTGTTTTCTTGGATCTAGACTTCACAAGGATTATATTAGGCTACGATAGGGACCATAAGGAGGAGTTGGGTCTTGGCCACCCGATGGATCGGAACCACACAGACTTGATCCATCAATGATGTTCCATTCCACTAGAGGATCATCATTGAACTACCTCACCAACCCCCATAAATTAATATGGGCTCCATATATTATTTGTACATTAATCTCCCCGTTTTTAAGATATCGAATCGTCCACAATTAATTGAATCGACCATCAATTAATTAACATCTAATTCCTCGAGTAGTACCACTCAACCTTATCATCATGTTGACTAAGTCAACCAGCTGGGTTTACATGATGAACCTTATGAGCTCCTCAAGGGTACATCATCAACCTAATATAAAGGACACGGTTTCCTCCTATAATCAACGGCACACCATGTAAATAATATTATTTCCCAACTCTGCATATTGATTTAATCCATCTAAATCTCACCCACTGGTAAATTAAAGAAATAAATACTAAGTACATGTGCCCGTTATTATATCGGGATTAAGAGCATGTACAACATAATATCCGAGGTCCGATTCAATTATGTAGTCAGTACTAAATTGAATCACCTCTATGTCGGTCCTACTCAATACACCTAAGTGTACTAGTGTAACTCTATGTTCAAGATAAAACAATACCAAGCCACACTACAACCATGCCAATGGTTTGTCCAAAACCATCTTGGTTGTGAGCCTCTACTTATATTTTACAAGGACGATAACATGATCTTCTGTACACCAAGCACCATGTTATCTACAATGTAAAATATTAGACAATATGCACACATATATAATGAATATATAAAATGCAAACAATGATCATGTGATTCTTTATTTCAAAATAAAATGTTCATATAAAAAGAGCTAGGCTTTCAGTATACATTCCAACAATCTCCCACTTATACTAAAAGACTATGTCCATCATCACCGCCATACATCCGATCCCCATGTCCTCCACATGCCTATCAAACGCTACGGAAGGGCCTTAGTGAATGGATCCGCCAGTTATCCTCTCGATGCAATCTTGGCACAAAGAACTTCTCCTCGCTTACGATCTCTCGATGAGGTGGTACTTGGCTATGTGTTTACGCCTTATGGGCTCGTGGTTCCTTCGAGTTTGCAATCGCACCACTATTATCACAATAAATTGTGATAGTTCGGGCAAACCAGAATCACATCCAAGTCCATCAAGAAGTTCCCGAGCCATAACTTTTGGTCGCCGAGGTCGCCACATACTCACTTCCATGGTAGAGTCCGCCACGATTTCGCTGACACTCCTCCATACTATGGCTCCACCTCCAAAAGTAAACACAAACCCCGAGGTAGACTTACTCTTGTCCCTATCCGATTGGAAATCAACTGTAACCCATGTGGACTAATTGATCGCCTAAACCAAAGATATAATCCCTAGTCCTTCTCGTACTTCAATATATGCTTTACCATACCCAATGTCCCTATCCAGATTACTCGATATCTTCTAACCATGCCCACGCAAAGATATCCTGCCTCGACATAGCATAGCATACATAAGGCTTCCTATCCAAGCATAAGGAACCGCCTTCATGTCCTCTATCTCCTTTGATGTTTGGGACACATCTCTTAGATAAAGGAACTCCATGCCTAAAAGGTAGAAAACCTTTCGAGTTCGCATGCTAAAACGAGCAAGGATAGTGTCAATATTGAAGCTTGAGATAAGCACAACATCCTTTCTTGCGATCCCTTATAACTTTGATCCCAAGGATGTGTCCCACTTCTCCCAAGTCCTTCATGTCAAACTGCTTTGACAACTATACTTACGTCGATAACACTTTGATATTGTTGCCAACTAACAAAATGTCATCTACGATAGTACAAGAAACACCACTACGCTTCCATCACATCTCTTGTATACACAAGGCTCATCCGACTTTGAATAAATCCATATGATGGATTACCTCATCAAAGATGTTCCAAGATCTAGAAGCTTGCTTCAATCCATAAATGGACCGATTAAGCTTACATACAAGATGCTCTTTTTAGCAATGAATCCTCCGCGATATAGATGTTCTCCTCAAGACTTCTTAAGGAAAGCCGCCTTGACATCAATGCCAAATCTCATAATCCATATGAGCAACTATAGATAAGAGAATCGGATAGACTTAAGCATAGCGAAAAAAGGTCTCCTCATAATCGATACCCTTTCGAGTATACCCTTTCGCAATAAGCCTAGCTTTGAAGGTTTCAACCTTCCCGCCTACTCCTCTTTCTCTTGTAGATCCACTTGCATCCAATGGTTTTTACACCATCGGGTGGCTCTACTAGCTCCTAGACTGATTAGAATCCATAGATTCTATCTCCAATTCATCGCCAAGATACCGTGATTCTATCTTGGATTGCCTCACATATGTCCAGGATCAGTTCATGTTCACTGTGACTAAGTCCAAGACTCTCCCAAAAACATGAATCTATCGGGTTGTCTAACAACCTCCCACTACGACGAGGTGCCTCCCATGTGTATGCTCTGGACACGCGGTGCTGACTTGTGGTGTCTCTCACCGGCATCAAGTCGGGACTTCGCCATCCTCAAGAACAATCCCGCTGGGCTTGTGATTCATCACATAGTCCTCCTCTAGAAATCTAGCGTACTAACGATCACCTTCGATCTCTAGGACTATAGAATAAACCACCCTTCGCTCCTTAGGGTAGCCAACAAACAAGCGCACTGACGAGATTCCAACTTACCAAAGATCTCCTTCAAAGACATGTGGCCGACTACCCCATATCCGAATATGTCTTAGACTAGGCTGCCACCACAACTCAGGGGAGTAGAGGTAATTTAGATGGAACCAAGTTCGAATGGCCGTTTCAGAGCAAACCCCGTAACTAATCAGTAACTCGTAATAACTCATCATCGATCCGACCATCTCCATAAGAGTCCTATTCCTTCGCCTCCGCTACACCATTCTCACTGGGTGTGCAAAGTGCATAATTGGGATTGAATCCCAGCCTCTGATAAGTAACTCCTAAACTCTCCCAAGAGGTACTCGCCACCACGATCAGATCGTAATGTCTTTATACTTTTACCTTGACGGTTCTCCACATCAGCCTTGAATTCTTTGAACTTGTCAAAGCATCTGGACTTATACGCATCAAGTAAATGTATCCATACCTTGAATAATCGCCTATAAAAGAGACTAAGTATTCAAAGCCACCTCTTGCCCGGATAGACATAGGACCGCATAAAAAATCGAATGAACCAATTCTAACACATCTTTGGCTCTATACCCTTGGCCTTAAAGGCCTCTTGGTCATTTTACCTTCCAAGCAAGATTCGCAGTTGGGAGATCCTCCACCACTAATGAACCCAAAGGTCCATCACCTATCAACCTTGAATTCTACTTAGGTTAATATGACCAAGCCTTAGATGCCAAAGATATGTTTGGTTCATTTGCGAAGGTTCTTTTATCTTATTAGATTTAGAAGATGAGTTATTTACTTCTATATGCATCGTGGGAGTTTTTGGTTCAAGAGTATATAAATTGCCAACCAATGTACCAGAACAGATAATCTCCCTATTCCTTTTTATAACCACCTTATCATTAAAAGAAACAGAATATCCATCCAAAAACAATTTAGAAACTGAAATTAAATTCTTTCTAAAAGTAGGTACATAAAGACAATTTCTCAACACCAAAAATTTATTCCTATCAAAAGATAAATAAACGCCTCCCACGCAATAACCGCCACCTTCAAGCATTTCCCATGAAGACGGTGAATCTCTCCTCACCTAGTCGCGCTTTCTAGAACCCCGCAAAGTATTGCAGACATGATCGTGGCTCTCAGATCTACACACCGTGCAATCGTAGATAACACCGCTAAACATGTTTCAACAACTAAACAAGAAGATATACCTTTATTCTTTCGGCGAGGACAGTCCGCCTTCCAATGTCCAGTCTGCTTGCAAGTGAAGCACTTGCCTTTCGGCTTCTTCACTCCTGCCTGAGGTCCTCCTGCCACTTTCTTCGCTCCACCTTGCTTCTTCTTCTTCTTACCTTTCGGTTTAGAGGAAGAAACCTTCTGAGCGACCATGGCTTGAGAACTCTGACGAAAAAGCCCCTCTGCCGCCTGGAGTTCTGTCAGAAGCTCCGCCAACGAATACAACCTCTTGTTCATGTTGTAGTTGAGGCGGAACTGCTCAAAACTCCTAGGCAGAGACTGGAGAATGATATCGACTGGGTTTCCCATCGATCTCAGCTCAGGACTTCCATCTCATTAAGATGAGCCATCATCTTGAGAACATGGTCCCTAACGGTGTTCCCTCGACCATGGTGGTCGTCATCAAGTTTCTCATTGCCTCCTGCCTAGCCGCCCTACTCTGATGTCCGAAAAGTTCCTTGAGATTGAACATCATGTCATAAGCTGTGGCTATGGCCTGATGCTGATGTTGCAACACATTTGACATAGATGCCAAAATGTAACACCGCGCCATCTCATCTGCCTTAACCCATTTCTTATAATGTTCTTTCTCCTTTTCATCAGAGTCATCGGTGGGCTTAGAGGATGAGACTCAAGAGTACAAATTTGTACTCCGCAGCTTAAGACAATATCCGTGTTTCTTTTCCAATCAATGTAGTTTGGACCAAGAAGTTTGTTTTCTTTTAAAATCACAAAGTGGGTTGAAAGCCATTTGAAAATCCTAAAAATCACAATGATCAAAATATTAGATTTCAAATATTATTGATTCCTCAAAACAATAAAATCCCGAAATCAACCAACACCTCAAAACACCGAGAATATCGCATGCCACGATAGTGTCGACGTATACGAATTCCACATTTGTAAGAGGAGGTTTTACCCATTAATTTTATTATCTTGTCAACCTTACTTTTTGACAAATAAAATTAATAGTTAGTTCCTCTTTAGCCCTACAAATAAAAGCAGTGACTCCGATGGGGAGGATACCTTTATTTGTATCTAAGTGTGCACCATTACACGATACTAAGGGAATTATTTCGGATTATGTGCCTTACCGATGGGGAAGTACACACGCTCCTAAATAATTTCCTATAACCATTAATTGACCTAGTGATCCGCAAACAAACCCATCCGATGGGGAGGAAGGCACTCAAAGCCAACGCGCAAGTTTGTTGCATCACACGTCAAATTCTAATGGAGGCCGCGGGAATTAATTAAAATATCCCTCTCCCACTTAGTAAATTGCAATCGAGGAATTTTAAACATACACAACATGCATATAAAACAAATAAGCAATAAATATGGAAAAACAGAATTTTTTTTCAACTATTATGGCATTGTCCTCCAATATGCATCCTGTGTCGCCACCTCGCCCGCTTCCACCTTTTCCCGCGCAAGTCACCAAAGAGTTCCGAGCCGAGATAAATCATTTTATTTACATCCATCGATCCTATACTCCACGAAGGAGTGTACAAATAATCTAGATCGAAAGTAAACTAAAATGAGTGGCTAAACAATGTCCTATTTAATTAAATAAATTTAATACTAATCTAGCCTCGTCAACCCCGAGGATTCAAATAATAAATTTTTACACACATCCATTCACATACACACACATGGCCATAATAGTCGGATCTTATGCCTGCAACCAAAAAGTTAAACTACGCATATCCTACTATTATCCGGCACATATAATATATGAAAAATGCATAAAAAATTAATCAATCCAAAACACACAAAACCGAAACCGTGGCTCGATACCAATTGTTGGGTGGATGCTGAGGCTCATTGGCTCCCATGTCCCGGATTAAAATTTTCACTAATGAAAGACTTAATCCGATGGGATGAGCTTCCTTGCACAACCTATTCGCCGTCGTGCTAACAACTTGAGTGGTCGCTGAACAAACTAGTTGTTCAAGCAACACAACTCTTCTAGTTGGTTAGCCGCGGAAAAGACGACGACGGATGGATCGCGGTTTTTGTGTTTGTCTTCGGGTCCATGATTATACAATATATATCCATTCATACACATGCATAATCAAAATATTAAAGAACATATTCAGATATAAATAAAGTTAAAATAACTTTATACCTTACGATCTTCTATCGTATGTCCTATCCTTCTCGTGGACGACGCGTGGACGAAGATCCTCCACGAGTTGAAGCCTTCTAGATCACTTTCTTCTCTACCTTGTCCGCAAGTAACAAAGAGAAGCAATCACAAATACCTTTCCTATCTAGAACCACCACCAAATTAGGGAATTTGGTGCAAACTCCGCCAAGGAGCAGTGGATGATGCGCCACCAAATGAATGGAAACCGCCGGCCACCTTGGAGAGATTGGAGGAAGATGATTGCCGGCCACCAATGGATGGAGAACCGCCAGCCAAGGAGCAAGGAAAAAGGGAAGAGTGCCGCCCAAAACCAAGGAGGAGAAGAGAGGGATCACCGGCCAAACCCTAGCTTGCCGCCCAAGCTTGTAGCCGCCCAATGGAAGATGAGCCAAACCCTAACCCTAATTCGAAAACCAATCTCCTTATCTTATCCTTGCCGCCCAACCCTAAGCACCTATTTATAGAATAGGGCTTAAGCCTCCTTTAATCTCATCCGTCGGATCTAGGGATTTAACCTCCACCGTCGGATCTAGGGTTTTATCCCAACCGTCGGATCTAGGGTTTCATCTCAACCGTCGGATCTAGGATTTTATCCTAATCATCGGATCTAGGATTTCATCCCAACCGTCGGATCTAGGGTTTTATCCCAACCGTCAGATCGAGGGGTTTAATCTCAACCGTCGATTCTAGGGTTTCATCCTCACCATCGGATCTTAGGGATTTAATCCCAACCGTTGGTTCTAGGGTTTCATCATAACCATCGGATCTTAGGGATTTAATCCAACCGTTGGTTCTAGGTTTTGTTTTACATTCTTGGATCTAGACTTCACAAGGATTATATTAGGCTACGATAGGGACCATAAGGAGGAGTTGGGTCTTGGCCACCCGATGGATCGGAACCACACATACTTGATCCATCAATGATGTTCCATTCCACTAGAGGATCATCATTGAACTACCTCACCAACCCCCATAAATCAATATGGGCTCCATATATTATTTGTACATTAATCTCCCCGTGTTTAAGATATCGAATGTCCGTCAATTAATTGATTTACTGACCATCAATTAATTAACATCTAATTCCTCGAGTAGTACCACTCAACCTTATCATCATGTTGACTAAGTCAACCAGCTGGGTTTACATGATGAACCTTATGAGCTCCTCAAGGGGACATCATCAACCTATTATATAGGACACGGTTTCCTCCTATAATCAACGGCACACCATGTAAATAATATTATTTCCCAACTTACCGAGCATATTGATTTAATCCATCTAAATCTCACCCTTTGGTAAATCAAAGAAATAAATACTAAGTACATGTGCCCGTTATTATATCGGGATTAAGAGCATGTACAACATAATATCCGAGGTCCGATTCAATTATGTAGTCAGTACTAAATTGAATCACCTCTATGTCGGTCCTACTCAATACACCTAAGTGTACTAGTGTAACTCTATGTTCAAGATAAAACAATACCAAGCCACACTACAACCATGCCAATGGTTTGTCCAAAACCATCTTGGTTGTGAGCCTCTACTTATATTTTACAAGGTACTGATAACATGATCTTCTGTGCCACACCAAGTACCATGTTATCTACAATGTAGAATATTAGACAATATGCACACATATATAATGAATATATAAAATGCAAACAATGATCATGTGATTCTTATTTCAAAATAAAATGTTCATACAGAAAAGAGCCACAATGCCAATTGCCAATCTCAAACATGAGGTTTAAACCCAAATATGGTGCCCCCATACTTGCTAGACCACCCTTAGCCTAGACCTAAGCCTTCTAGCCACCTCCATCAGCCTCACGCCTCTCGGATCCCTCCAAGTCATCCATGACTTGTTCATCCATCGCGCTAGCCTCCAAGTGCTTCCCTCGACTATGTCATGCTAACGGTGTCTACACCGCCAAGGCACATTGGACTTGCGCCGCCAAGACTCCGCTTGGACTTTACGCTGCCAATATCAATCCCCTTGGACTTCCAAATGCCAAGACTCAAGCTTGGACTTTCCCTTGCCAACCCATGTTGGACTTTCCATGCCAAGATCCATGCTTGGACTTTCCATTAGCCAAGCCCCATTCTTGGACTTCTCATTTGCCAAGACCCATGCTTGGACTTCTCATGCCAAGTACACAAGACTTGGACCTTCCCAATTGCCAAGTGTCCCACTTGGACTTTCCATGCCAAGTACCCATGACTTGGACTTTACCTTGCCAAGGCCCATGCTTGGACTTTCCATGCCAAGTACACAAGACTTGGACCTTCCCAATTGCCAAGTGTCCCACTTGGACTTTCCATGCCAAGTACCCATGACTTGGACTTTACCTTGCCAAGACCCATGCTTGGACTTTCCATTTGCCATGACCCATGCTTGGACTTTCCAAAATCACATGTGTTGGTGCAGTGGGCACCTATGTCGAACCTAAGTTTTGATTATAGCAAACGATATAAAGTTAAGCTTATATTGTTATCTCACGAGCTAAATCAAGTGTGCAAAAAGTCTCAATGCTGGAGCTGAAGGCTAGCGACACCCGGAAGAAGCCGCGGTGGTCAGGCGACACTCGAGTTACTTCAGAGGGAGCCGAAGAAATTGAGTGGAAGGCCGGAAGCAAAAGTAACACTTAAGTACTGAGGTAAGCTCGTGTGTGCGAGCGTAAGTAAGGTCGTATCCTCTTTATGGGGATGATCTTAAGCGTAGATCTGATCAAAGACTTCTTATAGATGGACTAGGTCGAGATCGGATGGTCGACGACCATCGAAATTATGTTTTTCTTGAGCTAACCTTGCCTTGCAGCCAGCATCAGTCGACTGCCAACCTGAAGGACTTGAACACCGTCCATCAGTCGAGTGACTACGGCTAGCACTCGACTGATGCTGCCATCAGTCGACTGGTGATGGCCATCACTCGACTGCTGGTCAAAGGATCAGCCTCGAGTAGTCAAGAGTTATCACCATTTTTTAAGGGGTTTTGTGCCCATTTGTGATTGGCTAAAGACCCATTCGATGAGGGGCTCAAAGGCTATAAAAGGAGGGCCAAACCTAGGGTTTTTAATCAATTCAAAAGCTTCCAAGTGCTTTCGATATGCTCCGACTCTCCGACATCTCTACGACGAAGCGCTGTCTAGACGACGACTAGAGCTTCAACCTCCAATCTTTGAAGTCGTCGGTATAATCTTTAAATTTGTATAAGTTGTTTTTATTTCAAGCTTTAAATCATATCAAGGAGAGGGGGAGTGTCCCTCTACCTTGAGTCTTTCTCGAGTTTTTGTATTCGTTTAACTCCTATCTCCATCGAGAGGGAGTTCGTTTAGTATTTGCCCTCCGTGCGTGGTCAAGGACCATTAGGGCCTTGGAGTAGTAGCCAAAGGCTACGAACCAAAGAAAACCTATTTGTCTCTATTTACTTTACATTTCCGCTGCAATTAATTTTCTCTCGAGTTTTAATGAAAGAAACGAGAAAAAGTTTTTATCGCTATTCACCCCCCCCTCTAGCGAACCGCATCGATCCAACAATTGGTATCAGAGCCGGGGGTTGCTAAGATTTGGTGAAACCACCAATCTAGCCATTTTTCACAGATTTATTTTTCTTTTATTTCTATTTATTTCAGATTTATTTCGCTTGTTAAATTTACTCTCAAGACTACTAATCCAAGACGCGAGTCTTGGTACTTTGTGTGTTTTTGTCGTTGCTAGTTTTTTTTCCTTCGTCTCCTTGTGTTCTTTGTTCTAATAGCCCATCTCGAAGGGTTTAGCACCGTCCGACCTCCGTTTTACAACGGAGATGACTTCCGTTATTGGAAGGGTCGGATGGAATGCTTTCTTAAAACCCAAATCGAGATGTGGATCATAATCCAAATGGGTTTCACACTTCCGACTAATGAAGTGGGTGACTCCTTGGATTATGACCAATGGACCATTGCAACAAAAAAAAAACAAGTCGAGGCCGATGCTAAGGCAACGCAAATTCTTCAATGCGGCCTATCCAAGGAGGAGCTAAATCGCGTCGGCCCCTTCATAAGCGCAAAAGATCTTTGGACAAAACTAGTGGAGCTACACGAAGGGACCGATGAAGCCAAGGTATGTAAGCACGACCTTTTGTTCAATAAATTGTATAATCTAAAAATGTAGGAACACGAGTCCGCGACACAACTTCACGCCCGAGTCCAGGACACAGTCAACAATCTACACGCAATCGAGCAAAAGGTCAAAAACCGTGACCTTATAAGGTATGTCCTAAACTCTTTTCCGAGGACTACCTTATGGGCATCCATGGTCGATGCCTATAAGGTCTCCAAGGACCTTTCTAAAATTAGGTTAGATGAACTCTTTTCGGATTTTGAACTTCATGAGCAGTCTAACTCGGAGCCCGACAGGGGTATAGCCTTGTTTGCAGGTTCAAAGAAGAAGAAAATCGCAAGCAAGCCACCACCAACCGAGGAGGAAGACGAGTCCGAAGAAGAAGTTGACCCGGAGTTGATTGCCGAACTAATGAACCTAGCTCGAAGGATAGCCAAGGGACGAAAGTGAACCACGACTCAACCCAACCAAGGTAAGCCTAAAAGTTCAAATATTAGGTGTTATGAGTGCAGCAGGTTTGGACATATCAAGTCCGAGTGCCCCAAGCTCAACCACCAAGCACCTAAGAACAAGAAGGCCCTCAACGCGACATGGTAAGAAGCGTCATCCGAAGAAGACGAAGACCACGTCTTCATGGCGAAATCAATTGAGTCGGACACGGAGACCGAGCCTGAACTTGAGTCAGAACCTGAGGATGACTCGAACTACGAAGCTATCTTCAAGTCAAGCCACGGATACGCATCCGGTTCAAAAGATACCCTTAAATTAAGTCGAACTTTATTTAATACTTTACATAATACGGTTAGGTTTTTGTCTAGGAAGTTAGCTAAGTCCGAGTCTAAGGTCGAGACCCTTGTTGAGGAGGTTAAACTCCTCAAACACGAGATCTCCCTAACCTCTTCGACTAGTCGAGTTCAAGAGAAGGACTCAACTCGAGTTGAAAAGCTCGAAGTTGAGAACTCTCTCTTGAAAAGTCAAGTCGAAGATCTTAGGAACACGTTGGAAAGGTTCACTTCGGGATCCAAAGGACTTGACCTCCTACTTGGATCTCAAAGGGCCGTGTACAACAAGGCTGGACTAGGGTTTAACTCAAGCACGACTAATAGGTCGTATATGTCGATTGTAAGTCGACATAGGAAACATGTCCAAGCATGGGTCCCTAAGAACTTTTTGATTTCAACTCTAGGATCCAACCCGTATTGGGTTCCCAAGTACCAAATCCACTATGTGGATAGACCGAACCGATTCAACGGTCTAGGGGGAGCCAGTACAAAACATGTTTGTGCTTTAACTTAGAAATTGCATGTTTTAACTTAGAATGTTTGTGCTTTAACTTAGAAATTGCATGCTTTAACTTAGAAAGTTTGTACTTTAAAACTTGTGAACTCACTTAGAATATGAACATAATCAACTTCGAAAAGATTGAGCCTCGGGGAGCCTCTTTTAAAAAAAAATAACCAACTAAAATTCTTTGAAAAGATTGAGCCTCGGGGAGCCTCTTTTCAAAAATAACCAGTTAGACTAGGAGATAGTCTTAGGTGAGTCAAGTCATCATTTTCTTGAAAATTGCTTTGTCTAAGGAAGTGGTCGATGATCCGATAAAAGAAGGCCCTCAGGCTCTCGCCAATGACTGAAGCCATGATCTTGAAAAGGTAAACTTGACAAGCCTAGGTTTAAATCCAAATCTAACATAAAATTACTTGAACCTAAATACACTTAATCAACTTAATTGGAAGTCATCTCACACAAAACACATAAGTATAACATGATTGATCATATAGATGCAGGTGAGATGACCTAGGTTTAACAACTTACAACCAATTTAAAAAAAAAAAATCTAACATCCAATCCAACCACCTTGTGTGTAGGATCAATGAATGTTGGACAGCGGTTGCTCCCGACACATGACCGGGGATCAACTCAAATTCACAAAGCTTCGATTCAAACGACAAGGATTGGTAGCCTTTGGGAATAACGACAAGCTCAAAATCATCGGATCAGGTGATATCGAGCTTAACTCGAATTTTATTATTAAAAATGTATTACTTGTAGAGAATTTTGAATATAACCTGCTTAGCGTAAGCCAATTATGTGACAATAACTATAAGGTCGTATTTTTAGAAAATGAATGTGTAATTAAAACAAATAAAACAGCTAAAATAATACTCAAAGGAACTAGGACAAATAACATTTATACAATTAACTTAATCAATTCCTCAGCCAAATGTCTTATGACACAGGAAGAGAAATCATGGTTGTGTCACCGACGACTCGGTCACTCGCACCCAAGACTCGTCCACAAGATGAGTCAGAGTGGCTTAGTCAGAGGCTTACCCAACCTCAACAACTTGGTTAATAAAATCTGTAATGCTTGTCAACAAGGAAAACAACCTAGGACACAACACAAGTTAACTAACCAAGAACGAACCTCAAATGTACTTGAGCTCCTGCATATGGATCTATTCGATTCACATGGAGCCAAGTCACTCAATATTAGAAAATATTGCTTAGTCTTAATTGACTACTACTCCAGGTTTACCTGGGTTAGGTTCATCAAACATAAAAATGATACCCTAGATCAATTAATCAATCTATTCAAATTAATCGAGAATCAAAAAAACCT
Organism: Wurfbainia villosa; assembly: GCA_025175895.1. NCBI lineage: Eukaryota > Viridiplantae > Streptophyta > Magnoliopsida > Zingiberales > Zingiberaceae > Wurfbainia > Wurfbainia villosa. The sequence continues at coordinate 99,803 of JAKLTH010000210.1, forward strand.
TAAGGTTAAAAGACTTAGAAGCGATCATGGTGGTGAATTTGAAAATCAAAGGTTCACCGACTTCTGTAACCTAAACGGATACCACCATGAATTCTCTTGCCCTAGGACCCCTCAGCAAAATGGCCTAGTGGAACGAAAAAACCGAACTCTACAAGAAGCCGCTAGGATCATGTTGAACGAATACGACCTACCCGATAGGTTTTGGGTAGAAGCCGTGAGTACGACATGCTATGTCCAAAATAGGATCCTTATGGTAAAAGGGCACCTTAAGACCTCATACGAGATTTATCACGATAAAGTATCCAACATCAAGTACTTTAGGGTATTTGGGTGTAAGGTACATATCCTAAACACTAAGGATTACCTAGGGAAATTTACATCCAAAACCACGACCGGAATCTTTCTAGGATACTCGACTACAAGTAGAGCTTATAGAGTATATAACCACGACACCCTTAGAGTCGAGGAAACCATTAATGTAGTGTTCGATGAAGGACACGAACCTACAAAAACCCCGGTAACCCCAATTAGCGAGCCGATTCATACTAGACCTAACTTTGATCCCGAGATCAGGTCTAGTGTTAATCCTAACCTAAGTCAACCAAGTCACTCTATTGATCAAGTGATAGATGACTCCAACCAAACTAGTGTTCAACCAAGTCACCCCATTGATCAAGCATTAGGTGACACAAACCCAACCCAATCTAGGATTCAAACTAACCACCCTATCGATCAAGTGATAGGAGATCCTAATCTAGGAGTTCGAACTAGAGCATCCTATAGGAACCTTAGTCAAATTTCCTTAATTTCAAAGATAGAACCCAAATCAATTGAACAAGCTCTTCTTGATCCCGATTGGATTATTGCAATGCAAGAAGAGCTAGCTCAATTTACTAGGAATGAAGTGTGGGAATTAGTACCACCACCTAAAGACAAAACAATAATTGGAACAAGGTGGGTGTTTCGAAATAAGCTTGATGATAAAGGTGAAGTAGTTAGAAACAAGGCTAGGTTAGTCGCCAAAGGGTTTAGTCAAGTCGAAGGCTTAGATTACGATGAAACCTATGCCCCAGTAGCTAGACTCAATCCATTCAATGTTGCTAGCTTATGCCGCACATCGAGGATTTAAGCATTTCAAATGGATGTTAAGTCGGCATTCCTAAATGGATACATTAAAGAAGAAGTTTATGTTAGCCAACCCCCCAGATTCGAAAATCTAGATAAACCCGACCATGTTCTAAAACTTAAGAAAGCTCTCTATGGACTTAAACAAGCTCCTCGAGCTTGGTACGAGAGACTTTCAATCCATCTTAAGTCAAAAGGGTTTAACCAAGGCTTAGTTGACCCAACTCTCTTTGTAAAAACCTTAGGTAAAGAAATATTCATAGCTCAAATTTACGAAGACGATATAATTTTGGAACCTCTAACTCACCTTACTAAACGAGTTCGTTTCGCTCATGGAAAGTGAGTTCGAAATGAACTTGGTAGCCGAGTTAAGTTTCTTTTTAGGTCTACAAATTAAACAAACTAAGGATGGTATATACCTATATCAACAAAAATACACTAAGGAGTTAATTAAAAGATTTGGAATGCAAGACGCTAAGGTAATAAACACCCCAATGGCGATAAATGTTAACATAGGAGAAGACCTAGAAAGTAAGTCCATTGACTTAAAATACTATAGGAGCGCGTAATAGGAGTCTCCTATACTTAATCGCGAGTCCAATTCGACATCCTATTCGCAGTAAGTATGTGCGCCAGGTTTCAAACCTATGCTAAGGAGTCACACCTAACCCTAGTTAAGCGTATCCTTAGATATCTTAAGGGCACACTTAACGTTGGTATTTGGTACCCTAGATCTACGGAGTTCGAACTAATCGGCTACTCCGATTCGGATTATGCCGGTAGTAAGCTCGATAGAAAGAGCACGAGTGGTTGTTGTCAACTTCTCGGCTCGAGTCTAGTGAGTTGGTGCACTAGGAAACAACACTGTGTTGCTTTATCTACCACCGAAGCCGGATACATCGCGATGGGTGAGTGTGTCACGCAGCTTCTTTGGATGAAGCACACTCTCCGAGACTTTAGGTTGGACTTCACCAAAACTAAAATTTTTGTAGACAACATAAGTTCGATAAATCTAACTAAGAACCCTATATTCCATTCAAGGACAAAGCATATAGAGGTAAAACATCATTTCATTCGAGAACATGTAGCCAACGGCTCCATACAACTCGAATATGTTGACTCGAAGTCTAACCTAGCAGACATATTTACTAAACCACTACCCGAAGCCGAATTTAGTCTCTTGAGACGAAGATTAGGTATGTGCGTAATAGAATAGGAACTTGCAAATTATATTTTCTTACTACTATTTCTTACTTTTTTTTCATGGAACTAGCATAGGACATACCTTAGATATCATGCACCTATAGATTTAAGGAGCCAATACATCTCACAACACATAGGACTAATGTGTTTGTGTACATAGCCACGTAGATGGGTGTGAGATGTTAGGACCTTACTCCTGATTCCAGATGTAGAGCTAGTGCATCGCTATGAACCATGGAGTATAATCATACCGACTCTGACCAGGACTGGTTGATCCTTCATATCAATCAAGCCAAATATGAGTCGAACATTTTATAGATGAACTTATTTTCAGTATATTATTTTTAAAAATAAAAATGTGGAACATGCTTGGACTTTAAATTTAACATTTATTTTGTTTTCCACACACCCCTTACTCTTTTCGATATACGGCAAAAGGGGGAGAAAAAGGACAAAAGTTAAGGGGTCAAAAAAATTTTTTTGATAACTTAACTCTTACTTCATAATTAAACCAAAAGTTAACTTTAAGTTTTGAAAACTTATTTAACTTTTAACAAAAGGCCAAGGTTAAGAAATCATTTGGTTTCTTAACTTAAAACTTATTTTAAACACTATGGCCAACATTAAGTAATTTCGGTTACTTAATTCTTTTTCTTACTAGCACATATCAAGGGGGAGAATTAAAACCCTTTCTCAAGTACTCACCCTCGGTCAAGGGGGAGGATTCCTCAAGGGGGAGCACTTGAAAAAGAATTTTTTATATACTCCTACTCATTCATGCATAATCTCATACTTATTTTTGTCTTAACTTTGTATGTGGGTTTGCCATAAATCAAAAAGGGGGAGATTGTTGGTGCAGTGGGCACCTAAGTCGAACCTAAGTTTTGATTATAGCAAACGATATAAAGTTAAGCTTATATTGTTATCTCACGAGCTAAATCAAGTGTGCAGAAAAGTCTCAATGCTGGAGGTGAAGGCTAGCGACACCCGGAGGAAGCCGCGGTGGTCGGGCGACACTCGAGTTACTTCGGAGGGAGCCGAAGGAATTGAGTGGAAGGCCGAAAGCAAAAGCAACACGTAAGTACTGAGGTAAGCTCATGTGTGCGAGCGTAAGTAAGGTCGTATCCTCTTTATGGGGATGATCTTAAGCGTAGATCTGACCAAAGACTTCTTATAGATGGCCTAGGTCGAGATCGGATGGTCGACGACCATCGAAATTATGCTTTTCTTGAGCTAACCTTGCCTTGCAGCCAGCATCAGTCGACTGCCAACCTGAAGGACTCGACTGCCGTCCATCAGTCGAGTGACTATGGCTAGCACTCGACTGATGCTGCCATCAGTCGACTGGTGATGGCCATCAGTCGACTGCTGGTCAAAGGATCAGCCTCGAGTAGTCAAGAGTTATCACCATTTTTCAAGGGGTTTTGTGCCCATTTGTGATTGGCTAAAGACCCATTCGATGAGGGGCTCAAAGGCTATAAAAGGAGGGCCAAACCTAGGGTTTTTAATCAATTCAAAAGCTTCCAAGTGCTTCCGATACGCTCCGACTCTCCGACATCTCTACGACGAAGCGCTGCCGAGACGACGACTAGAGCTTCAACCTCCAATCTTTGAAGTCGTCGGTATAATCTTTAAATTTGTATAAGTTGTTTTTATTTCAAGCTTTAAATCATATCAAGGAGAGGGGGAGTGTCCCTCTACCTTGAGTCTTTCTCGAGTTTTTGTATTCGTTTAACTCCTATCTCCATCGAGAGGGAGTTCATTTAGTATTTGCCCTCCGTGCGTGGTCAAGGACCATTAGGGCCTTGGAGTAGTAGCCAAAGGCTACGAACCAAGTAAAACCTATTTGTCTCTATTTACTGTACATTTCCGCTGCAATTAATTTTCTCTCGAGTTTTAACGAAAGAAACGAGAAAAAGTTTTTATTGCTATTCACCCCCCCCCTCTAGCGAACCACATCGATCCAACAACATGGTCAACCCTAGTCAACCATTAAGGTCTTCCTCGAGTCAAACTCGAGTCCGGTCAAATATGACCCGGGTCAATTGCTCCAACAATCTCCCCAACATATTAACCGACATTAATGTCAAACATCAATGCCAAACCACTTTGTCAAACATCAAAACATCACTCGATTCAAACTCGAGTCTAGTCAATCATGACTTGGGCCGATTGCACCAACAGATAATGCACCCTTAAATAGTTTAAATCATGCTCAACACTTAGTGTCATGTATGTTGATACACATTTTTAGCATAGTGTTGGGTGATGATAATGTGCCCATAAATTGATAATAATGCTTAAATCATGATAGTTAATGCAATTGCTATTTATGTTTGCAATCATGATTTATAATCTTGATATTTGGCACATAGTCATGGGCTTTAGGGTTTAAATCATGCTTTGGGTGATACTTTACTTTTTATCATGCTTACACACCTAATGCATGATTATAAATTGATGAATATATGTGTTTCATGATCATAATGTGAAATTAATTTATATATGTCTTTATGATCATGTGGGTTGTTAGGATGATACTTAACCTTGTGTAAAATTACATGAAATTAATGGTTAAGTATATATAAATACCTTTAGGATACATCTCACACTCACCATAGGCTACCTTGATTGAAAGCTTAGCAGGGGTGAGATGATAGGATGATAGTAATGGTCCACTAATGCCTATGGCATTTAGATGGTCATTTAAGGTATCAAAATAGTAATGATAGACCAATCATGGGGAAGACTTATGTTTAATTCATAGACATATTGCCCAAAGATCATGGTTGGATATTTCATATGTTTTCAAAACAATTTCTTACTTTAAAATCTGTGTGTTCATGTTTTGAAACAACTCAAACCAAAACTAGGTGTTAAAAGTGATACTAACTTGATCAAAAATCTAGTTGTTTTTGAAGCTTTTGGATTTTTGGAAAATATTTGAAAATATAATGATTTTTCATGAAAAACTATTTTTCATTGATAAATATACTTACAAGAAAGATGTTTCCCAAATTTCACTATTTTTTGAATTTTTTGGAATTTATAGTGCATTTCTGAATTTCGTCCAGAAAATCAAAAAACCTGATTTCTTTGTGTCAATCAACTGCCATGCTGATAGCAGTCGACTAATGTACTGTGCACGAGCACAGTAACCTGATTTTATCAAGTTTTTGATTGTTTTTGGTTTTTGTCTCTCTCTAGACTTGATGCCATGCCATATAAACTTTGTTTAATCTTTTTGATGATGTCAAAGGGGGAGAAAGACATATGTTTGAGAAAGGGGGAGTTTTATGTATTAAGGGGGAGAGTTGCTAATCATGTTATTTACATGCTTTCTTTCCTTAATATTTTATCAAATATTTTATCTAACTTAAACGGATTGCCACACATCAAAAAGGGGGAGATTGTTAGTGCAATCGACCCGTGATATGGTTTAGATGTGTGTGGCAAAGGGTTTAAGTTAGGATGATTGGATTGGATGTGTGCATTGGAGTCTTGCAGGACTTAGTAATTCGCACATGGAGCATTGGCGAGTTTCACCTCTCATGACTCGGTCCTTAAGTCGGTGAAGGATGACTTTGCGGAAGTCATGCGCTTGGAGCATCCGAGGGACCGCCGGACGAGGAGATTGGAGTGAAGCCGGAGGAAGTAGACTTCAGGGTGAGACGCGAAGGATGGCGCTGCAGAGCTATGCGCTTGGCGCATCCAAGGGACGTGGCTGGACGAAGATAACTTCAAAGGCGAGGGACTCCAAGGGATGAGAGTGAGCGAATGTAACACGGGACGGGGTAGTGCGCTTAGGTGAAACTTGTCCGAATGACTAAGTGTCGGATGAGATTTCTTGACATCAGTCGACTTCCATAAAATGGCAATGATCGCTTCCGAGTCGAACGGGTTCGACCGTGTTCGATCGATGGGTTTTGGCCCAGCAGAATGATCGCCATGGAATGACAGCTGATCGCGGACCATCACCCACCGCCAATGGTGGCGATCGATAAGGCGACACGCATAGAACCTCTCGTAGTCGACTACGAAGGCATCAGTCGACTGATGGATACATCAGTCGACTGCCAAGAATTCCGTTGGACTACAACGGTCGGGATCTGACATGTTCGGAGCCTGTTGTAGTGACGGCAGTCAACTGCCAACAACAACAGTCGACTGATGGCGGCCAACGGGAAGAAATCAACCCTCTCTATAAAAAGAGAGGGTGTGGCCTTTTGGATGGCTAATGCTTATGTTCCAAACTATTATCCAAGTGCTCCACAAGTGTTAAACTCCTTCTTCTAGTTTCTTTCATATCTATTGTAAAAGAAGGGGTATTCTTGAGTTGTAAGGGTTTACCTCCACCTTGCATTGGCTAAAGGGAGAGACCAATAGTGGATTGGTTACAGAATGATTCACCGGGGACAAATCGGATCGTGGATTAGCAGCGAGGCCATGAACCACGTTATATTCCCTTGTTACCATTGCTTTATCTTTTGGTTGTTTCTTAATTGTGTTTATTAGTATATTCCGCTTGTGCTAACGTGACTTGTAGATGATCAACGAACGACTACCATCATACGATGATTTAGGGCTATTCACCCCGCTCTAGCCGGCCAACCTCGACCCTACAGATATCTTAGAGGAGATTAGGGGTTTTCTTCCCTTAGCTTGGGCAGCAAGAAACCCTAGGAAGATTAGGGTTTTGGTTGGGCGGCTAGGGTTTGGGAGGTGGCTTGGGCGACAACAATTGGAGGGCTTCCTTTCTTCTTCCTAAGGTGTTTCCAGGTCCCATCTTTCTTCCCACTACCTTGGTCGGCGCTCAACCTATTCCTCTTCTTCTCCTTGGCCGGTGGAAACAAGGGCTAGGGTTTTTTCTTGGAGCTCTTGGTCCGCGCCCACACTCCTTGTTCTTCCCCTTGGCCGGCGGCAAGCACCAAGCTTGGAGCTTGGTGGTCGGTTAAATGAAGGAGAAGAGTTTTGTTTTATCATCTTACTTTGTTCGGAGTGAACAAGGAAAGGAAGATTGGTGATCTAGGAGGCTTCGACTTTTGGAAGATCATCGCCCACACGACGTCCAAAAGGAGGAAGGACATACAATAGAAGATCAAGAGGTATAATGTTTGTTTATATTCTTTTGTATTATGTCAATAATTGTTTTTCAATTATATGCATGTTTTATGTTTTGTTTTGTGGCTAAATTAACTTGGACCCCGAATACAAACACAAAAGTCGGTGATCTGTACATCATCTATTCCGCGGCTAATCGTAGAATAGAGTTTGGTTGCTTGAATAACAAGTTTGTTCAAGTGACCACTCTAATCGAATAGCACGACGATGAAACAGTAGCTTGGGTAATCCCTCCTTGTCAAGGATAAATTTTTTTTATCCGGGGACGTAGAAGGGATCGCCATGAACAAGCGACTGAGTTGAAGTGGGAAGCGAAGTTTCCTACCTTCAAGTGGTATCAGAGCCACGGTTTCTGGTTTTGTGTGTTTAGGATTCGGTTACTTTTATGCACTTTTCATATATTATATGTGCCGGATAATATTAGGATGTGCGTAGGTTAACTTTTTGGTTGCATATATAGGATCCAACTATTATGGCCATAAGTGTGTATGTGATTGTATGTGTGTAATTGTATATTTTGTTGAATCCTCGGGGTTGACAAGGCTAGTATTTAATTTTTGTAATTAGATACGACATTGTTTAGCCACTCTTTTTATTTTAGTTTACTTTCGATCTAGATTTCATGTGCACTCCTTCGTGGAGTATAGGATCGATGGATGTAAATTAAAATAGTTTTTCTCTGCTCGGATCTCCGGATGGCTTGTACATGGTGTAGGGAGGAGGGGACGAGATGACGATACGACGGGAGGCATATTGGAGACAAAAGCCATAATAGTTGGAAAATATTTTTTTTTCATATTTATTGCTTATTGTTTGATATGCATGTCGTAGGCTATAAAATTCCTCAATTTTAAATTACTAAGTGGGAGAGGGATATTTTTATAAATTCCCACGACCTTCCATTACAATTTGACATGTGATGCAAACAAACTTACGCGTCGGCTCTGAGTGCCTTCCTCCCCATCGGATGAGTTTGTTTGTGAATCACAAGGTCGAATATGGTTATAGGAAATTATTAAGGAGCATGTGTACTTCCCCATCGGAAGGCACATAACCCGAGATAATTATCTTGGTACCGAATAATGGTGAACACTTAGATACAAATATAAGTATCCTCCCTATCGGAGTCATTGCTTTTATTTGTAGGGTCGAAGAGGAACCAACTATTAATTTTATTTGTCAAAAAGTTAGGTTGACAAGATAGTAAAATTAATGGGTGAAGCCTCCTCTTATAAATGTAGAATTCGTATATGTCCACACGATCGTGGCATACGATATTCTTGGTGTTTTGAGGTGTTGGTTGATTTTAAAATTTTATTGTCTGAGGAATCAATAAATTTTTGAAATCTAAAGTTTTGATCTATGTGATTCTTATGTTTTTCAAAAGTCATTTTCAAACCACTTGCTGTGATACTTAAGGAAAATAAATTTACTGTACCCAATTATGTTGATTGGAAAAGGAATCTAGATATTGTCTTAACTGTTGAGGAGTACAAGTATGTACTCTTTGAAGAGTATCCTCCTAAGTTGGCAAATGAGCTAGAAGTCCTTGGAGCTGAGATCGATGGGGAAACCCAGGTCGATATCATTCTCCATTCTCTACCTAGGAGTTTTGAGCAGGTTCGCTTGAATTACAACATGAATAAGAGGTTGTATTCGTTGGCGGAGCTTCTGACAGAACTCCAAGCAGCAGAGGGGCTTTTTTGTCAGAGTGCTCAGGCGTAAGCCATGGTTGTCCAAAAGGTTTTTACTTCTAAGCCAAAAGGCAAGAAGATGAAGAAACAAGATGGGGCAAAGGTGGTGGGAGGATCTCAGGGACGAGTGAAGAAGACAAAAGGCAAGTGCTTCACTTGCAAGCAGACTGTACATTGGAAGAAGGACTATCCCAATCGAGATCAGAACAAAGGTATATCCTTTGGTCTAGTGGTTGAAACATGTTTAGCGGTGTTATCTACCGACACCTGGTGTGTAGATACGGGAGCCACTGATCATGTCTGCAATACTTTATAGGGTTTCCAGGAAATCAGACGACTAGCTAAAGGGGAGATTACCGTTTACTTGGGCAATGCTACGAAGGTAATAGCTGTTGCAGTGGGAGATGTTTATTTGTCTTTTGAGAGGAATAAAGTTTTGGTTCTTAAAAATTGCCTTTATGTACCTTTATTTAGAAAGAATTTAATTTCGATTTCTAAATTATTTATGGATGGATATTCTATTTCTTTTAATGATAGAGTTATTATAAAAAGGAATAGGGAGATTATCTGTTCTGGTGCATTGATAGGAAATTTGTATACACTTGAACCAAAAGCTCTCACGATGCAAATAGAAGTGAATAGCTCATCTTCTAATTCCAATAAGAGAAAAGAACCTTCGAAGATGAACCAAACATATCGTTGGCATCTAAGACTTGGTCATATTAACCTAAGCAGAATTCAAAGGTTGATAGCCGATGGACCTTTGGGTTCATTAGTGGTGGAAGACTTCCCAACCTGCGAGTCCTGCTTGGAAGGTAAAATGACCAAGAGGCCTTTCAAGGCCAAGGGGTATAGAGCCAAAGATGTATTGGAATTGGTTCATTTTGATTTGTGTGGTCCTATGTCTATCTAAGAAAGAGGTGGCTTTGAATATTTCGTCTCTTTTATAGACTATTATTCAATATATGAATACATTTACTTGATGCGCTGCAAGTCTGAATGCTTTGACAAGTTCAAAGAATTCAAGGCTGATGTGGAGAAACGTCAAGGTAAAAGTATCAAGACACTACGATCTGATCGTGGTGGTGAGTACCTCTTGGGAGAGTTTAGGAATTACTTATCAGAGGATGGGATTCAATCCCAATTGTCTGCACCTGGCACACCCCAGCAGAATGGTGTAGCAGAGCGAAGGAATAGGACTCTTATGGAGATGGTTAGATTGATGATGAGTTATTCTGAGTTGCCAGATTCGTCGGGATATGCTCTAGATACGGCAGTGTATATTCTGAACTTGGTACCATCTAAATCAGTGCCTTCTACTCCCACAGAATTGTGGACTGGGTGAAAGCCTAGTCTAAGACATATTCGAATTTGGGGGAGTCCAGCATATATGCTAAAGGTAGATACTGGTAAGTTGGAACCTCGTACAGAAGTGTGCATGTTCGTTGGCTATCCTAGAGGAACGAAAGGTGGTTTGTTTTATAGTCCTAGAGATCAGAAGGTGATCGTTAGCATGAACGCCAGATTTCAATGGAAGACTATGTGATTAACCATAAGCCCATGAGTAAGATTATTCTGGAGGAATTGAAAGGGGAAGTCACTACTTCAGTACCACCAGTACAAGAGAATATACCACAAGTCACTGCACCGAGTGTCACAGAGGATAAACAAGTGATACCTCATCGTAGTGGGAGGGTTGTTAGACAGCCTGATAGATTCATGTTTTTCGAAGAATCTTCTGATTTGGTCCCTGACGAACATGAACCTGATCCCTAGACATATGATGAGGCAATCCAAGATAAAGATGCGGTATCTTGGCAAAGTGCAATGAATGCTGAGATGAATCTATGGATTCAAATCAGGTCTGGGAGCTAGTAGAACCACCCGATGGTGTAAAAACCATTGGATGCAAGTGGATCTACAAAAGAAAGAGAGGAATAGACGGGAAGGTTGAGACCTTCAAAGCAAGGCTTGTTGCGAATGGGTATACTCAGAAAGAGGGAATCAATTATGAGGAGACCTTTTCGCTGGTAGCCATGATTAATGTAAGTGATTTGAGGCCGCTAGAGGGGGCTAAATGTTAGTGCTTATAAGCTCCACATATCTCCACAATGGCATGATATTGTCCACTTTGGGTCTAAGCCCTCATGGTTTTATTTTTGGGCTTTACCCAAAAGGCCTCATTCCAATGGAGATATCTTTTTTCTTATAAGCACATGATCTTTTCCATGTCTTACCAATGTGGGACTTTGATTGTATTCTCCATACTCCCAACAATCCCCCCCTCAAACGAAGGACCACATTGGGCCCCCCCTCAAGCCTATCCCTCCTCGAAGGATTTTCTCGGCTTGATGTCCGATCTTCAACCCACCAGGACTTCCTGCCAGTTGTTCGGTCCCCCCGACCCAACTAGACTTCCTTCCTGATGTCTGGTTCTCTTGATCCGGACGTGGGAGCTCAACTTCCTTCGTTCGAGGTTCATGGCTTGACATGGACCATGGCTCTGATACCAATTGTTAGTGCATATAAGATCCACATATCTCCACAATGGTATGATATTGTCCACTTTGGGCCCAAGCCCTCATGGTTTTGTTTTTGGGCTTTACCCAAAAGGCCTCATTCCAATGGAGATATCTTTTTTCTTATAAGCACATGATCTTTTCCATGTCTTACCAATGTGGGACTTTGATTGTATTCTCCATACTCCCAACAATAAATAGCGTCTTGCTCGTTCGATAATGGAATTCATTGCATTTGTCTCAACAATTTCATTAGCGCAGCGGAAATAGAAGTAATACAATAACGAAATATGACAAACACAACATGAACACAAGTATGTAACGTGGTTTGGAACCACACGGTTCTTACTCCACGGATCGGGCTCTAAAAGGCCTAGCAATGCAAACACGCACTACTAATCACAATAATTCCTTCTCGACACAAGTCGGAGGTAGAGAAACCTCGTACAAATGATCTTACAATAGCAAGAATGAAATACAAGCAATATACAATGCAAATACGAAAGACAAGTAAAGAAAGGACTTTACAACACTTGTTTTGTATTGCTTGAATGCTTGGTTGCTTGCTTGCACTTGGAGACCTGATTTGCAACAACAAATCGCCCCAATAGCTCTCAAGAACCAGATCCATTTATCTCCACCACAAGCTCCTTTTATAGCTTCAACCTGTGCTGGAAATTGTCGATCAGTCGACTGCTCGGGACCATCAGTCGATTGATCACACTGTTGCTGTGAGACAATGGTGTAATCCACACTGGAAAAATCCAACGGATAGGACATCAGTCGACTAATCATGAGCATCAGTCGACTGTTCAAGCCATCACTTGACTGCTCGTCCCAGCGGTCGAGCGAGACTCCATTCTATGCCCCAAAATCCGAGCATCAGTCGACTGATCACAAGATCAGTCGACTGCTCGTCCAATCAATCGACTGCCCATCTATGGCAGTCGACTGCTAGGGTAATTCCCACAGTCAAACCCTAGTTGACTATGCCAGTCGACTGGCACACCTCAAACATGAGGTTTTAACCCAAGTATGGTGCCCCCCATACTTGCTAGACCAGCCTTAGCCTAGACCTAAGCCTTCTAGCCACCTCCATCAGCCTCACGCCTCTCGGATCCCTCCAAGTCATCCATGACTTGTTCATCCATCGCGCTAGCCTCCAAGTGCTTACCTCGGCCATGTCATGCTAACGGTGTCTACACTGCCAAGACGCATTGGACTTACGCCGCCAAGACTCCGCTTGGACTTTAGGTCGTCAACCATTGGACTTATGCTGCCAAGACTCCCGCTTGGACTTTACGCCACCAATATCAAACCCCTTGGACTTCAAATGCCAAGACTCAAGCTTGGACTTTCCCTTGCCAACCCATGTTGGACTTTCCATGCCAAGACCTCAAGACTTGGACTTCCCCAAATGCCAAGTGTCCCACTTGGACTTTCCGTGCCAAGGACCCAAGACTTGTACTTTCCCATGACAATTACATTGTCATATATTTTTGTCGAACATCAAAACATCACTCGAGTCAAACTTGAGTCCTGGTCAATTGTGACCTGGGCCGATTGCACCAACAATCTCCCCCTTTTTGATGTTTGACAAAAACCAAACAAACCATTGAGTTAGAACACTAACTCAAATACCTTACCAATTATCCCAAATTGGTAATCTTATCTTTCTCCAAAATTTTCTCCCCCAAACATTCTCCCCCTTTTTGACTAACATCAAAAAGGTCTCCTCCAAGGAGGTCAATGTCTCATGTCCCAATGAGATCTTACAATCCCCCCCTTGGTCCAAAAATACCTAGGATGCCTACCATCTTCCTAGTGATAAGTCCCATATCACTCAAGAGAGACAATCCTATATGCTCTCCCAATTTCCAAATTGTGTCTCTCAAAATCTCATTTTCCTCCTCATGAGGAAAAATACCATTCATCATCCCATGATGAATTCCTCCCCCTAAAGGCTTGCTCCCCCTTGACCATTGCACCAACAATGTCTTTGGGAAGTCCCTAAGCCAATAGGAATTCTAAACCATCAAAGATATGGTTAGAAGTTCAACATGAACTCTCCCCACCCTAAATTTGATACAATATCCTAACACCTCTCCAAATCCATATCCAATGGATTTGCACCCTTTATAATGCTTCCCAAAGCATATCCTAGGGTTAGAAGTGATTAGGGACCTTAACCGTAGTTGAAATCGGGCTAAACAAATCTAGTTTTCCCGAAATCAACATTGGCAGTTGACTCCGTCAGCTACCAGTCGACTGACACTCACATGAGTCGACTGCCACCCAGGGCAGTCGACTGATAATTGAAATTTCTGAATTTCAGTTATGAGAATCGACTTTTGGAAATTCATAAGTAATTCTATGTATATCGAAAAAACACAAAATTTGATATGTATATTACTTATCACACATACAATCGGTAAAAAATCTTGGAAAAATATTTTAACCATTAAAATAGGAGATTGGTACAAAGTTAAAAAACTGTTAAAACTTTAATGTTTTTGATCTACTTTGTATCAACTTCTACAATGATGATGGATATCAAAAGATAGACTTCACCAAGGTTTTCTAAAGTCATTTTAAAATGTTTTTGAAAACCTATTTTGAACCATAAATTATTAGATAAATATACATAACTTGTATACTAGCTTTCCTCATGATTCTTAGTGATGATTGAAATAAGTTTAAGTTCATCTAGATGCACTACCTATGCACCTTGAACCTAACTTATTATCATAACATCTCACATGTTATCTAAGATGTAAACACACACATACATGTCAATTTAGATGTGAGATGTGGAGTTAGGATTATTATGGCCTCATGCATTTTCTAGGCAACTCTACTTGATTCCCTTATGAATGGGACTCCAAGTCATGCCATTTTTCCTTAAATCAATTTTAATCAAAATAAATGCATGAATGATCATGGCATAAATGATATCAATAATAACTCATGGCCAATAATCATGATGTCATGACATATGATATAATTTAAAAACAAACATGACATTTAAAATAATCCTAAACAATGGCATGACATGTTATATGATAAGATGAATTTTCATGTCATGATATGACAATTTTCCATAAACCAATACATTAATACAAGCACATAATCAGACACAAATGATTTTCATAAAGAGAATATTTCATTCAATTTAAGAGAACTTCAGTTTTTACATCCAAAATAGAGATTTGAGACGCACAATCTCACTACAAAAACTAAAAACAAAAATCCTAACATCCTCTAGCTCTAATAATCTGCAGAAGGTGGAGGTGGAGGAGGTTATTGGCTCAAGGTCTAGGCTCGCATCATCTCGTATATGTCGAGCTGGCACTGCTCAATGCGGCTCTGTGACTCCTCAATCCGAATGTAGCGCTCCTCCATCCAACTGAGATGGCGCCCATAGAGGATTGCCCTGATATAAGCTCTGCTAGATAAGAGTCCATCATATGCTGATAGTCTTAGAAGCTGGACTCTAGTCGGGCAATCCGATCTGAAGGACCTGCCGCTGATGCATCTGCTGGCATCTGGTCCTCCTCATCAGCAGCATCTGGATCCTCATATTCCTCTGCAGTCTCTCTAGGCACTAGAGGTGGCTCCCCACGTGCCCCGGGCGGAGGTCGGGGTACCAACTCCATCTGCTCATGTCTCATCCGCAGCTTCGCCAATGAGAAGTTACGAACTGATATACAGTCGTAAACTTCAGATAGCGCCTCAGATCCTCATAATGTTTATGCCTTATGCACTCTAGCCATGCAGTGATGAGATGGCCAAAAGGCATATGCACTTTCCCTTGCACAGGGGATATGAAATGTACAATGTAATGAAACATGTTCAATGAAATGTTTATATCTAATCTATGGCGCATGGCGTACAGGAAGAAGAGATGTGGAGGCCGAATCTTGGCCAGACCCCGAGTCACAATCGAGAGAAAACACCAAATAATGACTTTGTAAAGTACATTGTTGGGCGCAGATAGCTCATTGATGGGAAATAAGTTCTGAGTTGCCGAGCGAGGGTGGCGAAAGACATGCTCATGCATGGAGTCCAAAGAGATATGATCAAAGGGCTCAGGTAGAGGGACATCAAAGGTAGGGTAAAACACGAAAGTGTCATTTGATGGTCTACACTCTAGGAAGTCCTGCAGGATTGCAGGAGTGAACTCTAGGTCGCGTTTTGTGACCCGAGTGGTGTATGTCGGACCATCATCAACTTTCTTCAGATTTTGATAAAACTCCTTAAGGAGATCATCATTTATGGCATGAGTGCATAATGCTATCTTCATGAGATGATAATATTATAAAGTTTCCATGATGTCACCGTAGTAACGAGTAAAGAAATCCCTATCAATGTACCTAACCAACATGGTTTGGTACAACCGTGATTCAACCTTAATCGGGTCATTTCTACGGGATCGCCTATATGAATGCAATGCAGTGACATGAAATGCAAAGACACAAATGCACGATTAGATCATAATGAGTTATAATGAAAAAATTAGGGTTTTAGAGGAGTAAAAAGGTTATACTTTGGCGCCATTGAGGATGATGAGGAGAGCGTACTCAGACACCACTGATAGAGCACCGGAGAGTTCGTCGGAGCAGTGGTTTCGCCGGAACCCTAATCGAAGAAGAAAAAATCACCGGAGAAGAGTAGATTAGGGCTGTGAGATGCTAAGAACGTGAATGGAGGAGTTTGACTGTCAAAGCTAGGGCTTAGGTGGCCGGTGCGGTCGGAAGAGCTGGTCGGAGAAGGAGGCAACGACCGGAGAGGAGGAAGAAGGCGAGAGATCGAACGTGAAGACGCCGAACCCTAGCGGTTCGGCGTTATAAAATCGCGACTCCTGTCGACTGATGTGTGACATCAGTCGACTGTTGGCGAGTTATGAGCGGTTTAATGAACCGAAGCCGATCGCTCGCTCAAGACGATCAGAGGCTTCGTGTCGTGTTGCAACAACATCAGCCGACGACGATGTTGGTAATCCCGATCGATGCGATCATCACTGACCGCCAGACCACTCGACCGATGATCCCTCGCCGATGAATAGTACCATCGTTGATCGATGTATCCTATCACGATCGATGTACAAACAGCTTGAGTCCCGAAACAACACTCGATCTGACTCATCGTATCGTACAGAGTAACAAATGATCGATATCTGATTTTCAGTTCTAAAATTTCGTGAATTTCGATTTCTTCACTCAATTTGTTTCATTTTATCATGTTTACTCTTGTATGTCGAATATATTAATGTTATGCTTATATTCACGCATTTGTTAATGTATTTTGGTATTTTATTTCATTTTAACAATCATTAGCATCCAATGATTTTAAAATCCTAACATCTCACCCTTTCTAAGTGTGGAAATATACAATCAAGATGAATGACCTATTTTGTGAGATACAATATACCATAAACATTCCTTCCATGCAAACATATGGTAAAACACATGAAGCATGGTAAGTGTAAGACATCAAGGTGTGTGACACTTAAGTATCACTCTTGATGTGACTTATAAACTTTAAGAACACTTCTCTTGATACATTAATTCCTAAAGTGTGCCAAAGATCAAAATGACACACTATGACCTCTAAATCTAGATTGTCCCAATTTTATTGATTTTTTATGATTGCAAAAATATATTGACACATCCTAAAATCTTTTAGGATAGAATATCAAACCTATTTCCAAGGTATCAATAACCTTGAAAATAACCTAAAATGTCAACTTTGCTATGGTTGAGTTAACTACCCATCCAATCAATGTTGACACATCCTAACCCATTTAGCATGAGTCAATCATGCTCCTTGGAACCCAAAATCTATTTGAGCTCATTGGATTAATTAGGTATTCCTTAGGGATGACTTCCCTAGATACCTTTCTAATGACCCTTCTAGGCTTGTTAGCTTTGGTCATTATGGTCTTGCCATGGTTAGCCTTAGGGATTGCCTCCCTAGTAACCCTCTTAGTGACTTCCTTAGGTTTCATAGAAACCCTAGCCACTAGGCACATACTATGGTTGGCCTTAGGGATAATTTCCCTAGAGACTTTGATTTTCTTAGATTTAGGTTTAGTTCCATAATCAAATGGAACATTGTGATAAGTAGGCATTACTTTCTTAGACATAGGCTTGTGACCCAAACCTTGTCTCCTAGATAATTCTTGCCTCTTATACCCTTTTTGTTGACCTCTAGATCCTAGAGTTTGACAATTTGACCATTTAAATTGATTTTGCATACTTGCAAGGGTCTTTTCCAAATTCTCAAGCCTTGACCTCAAGGCTTGATTTTCTAACTCTAATTGCCCAATTGATTTTTGATTAGGTTTTTGGGCATTACCATTCTCTTTAGGCATATGTCTACCCTTATTAGAGTTAATGCCTAAATGGTTTTTGATTTTCTTAATTGTTTCCTTAGGAAGGACATTTCTAGGGACATTAGTCCCAAATTTCTCCTTCTTTGAAATAGATCTAGAGTTATCATTTCTAGATTTCTCTTTAGTCCTAAAACCAACATGTTTAGCTTCTAGGCAACCATAATTATTATTTCTAGCATTCTTTGATTCATGAGTAATAGCATATTTATTTAAATTAATTCTAGCATGCTTTTGCTTAGAATTTAAAGAATGAGCATTATGGAAATATACCTTAGGGTTAGTCTTAGAGACTCCCCCTACTTGTAAATCTCCCTCCTTTCTTCTAGGACATTGGCTCCTATAGTGTCCCGGTTGTCGGCATTTGAAACACACCACATGCTCCTTGCTTTTCTTGGTGGGGACGCTGACAACCTTGCCTTTTTCATTGACTTTTGGTGCCAGAGGAGTTTTCTTAATCCTTTTTGGAAACTTACTCTTGTAGTGTCCGGATTCCCTACACTCAAAGCATATTATATGAATTTTGTTATTAATTGACATGCTTGAGTTACCTATGGTGGTTGTGAGGTTCTCCTGAGCTTGCTCTTCTTCTCTACCGGATGTAGATAATTCTTCTTGAGATTGCTCCGGTGTAGATGCTCTAATCTCCTCCCCCTCAATCCTAGAGGTGGAGGTCTCCTATTCTTCCACCAATCCAGAAGTTGATTCCTTCTCAACTTCTGAGTCCTCACTCTCTTGTGAAGATGATGATGATTCTTCTTCGGCTTCTTCCTCTTCTTGAGCCGATGAAGATTCTTCTTCTTCTACTTGTGCCAAGTGAGGCTTCTCATGGAACTTGGCCAATTTGTCCCATAGCTCCTTGGCATCTTGAAATTCACCTAAACTAGACAAAATGTCATTAGGTATCAAATCTTCTTAAAGCTTTGTTACCTTGACTTCGGTCTTGAACTTGAGGCATCGCTCTTGTGTCCACTTCTTCAATTTCAAGACATTTCCGTTCTTATCCTGAGGGAGTTCAAAGCCTTCTACGAGGATGAACCAATCCTCTATATCCATCATCAATAATGTCTCCATTCTTGTTCTCCACGCCGAAAAGTCATCTCGATCATATGGCGATGGAGTGTTGATGTCCCATCCAAGCTTGTCTTGGAATTCCATCTTCCCTCTAGCTTCTTTAGCTCCCGGCGGTTAATCCGTAGAAGAGCCCCGGGCTCTGATACAAATTGTAAGTGATTTGAGGCCGCTAGAGGGGGGTGAATAGCGTCTTGCTCGTTCGATAATGGAATTCGTTGCGTTTGTCTCTACAATTTCGTTAGTGCAGCAGAAATATAAGTAATACAATAACGAAATATGACAAACACAACAAGAACACAAGTATGTAATGTGGTTCGGAACCACACGGTTCCTACTCCACGGATCGGGCTCTAAAAGCCCTAGCAATGCAAACACGCACTATTAATCACAATAACTCCTTCTCGACACAAGTCGGAGGTGGAGAAATCTTGTACAAACGATCTTACAACAGCAAGAACAAAATACAAGCAATATACAATGCAAATACGAAAGACAAGTAAAGAAAGGACTTTACAAGACTTGTTTTTGATTGCTTGAATGCTTGGTTGCTTGCTTGCACTTGGAGACCTGATTTGCAGCAACAAATCGCCCCAATAGCTCTCAAGAATTGGATCCATTTTTCTCCATCACGAGCTCCTTTTATAGCTTCAACCTGTGCTAAAAAAAGTCGATCAGTCGACTGCTCGGGACCATCAGTCGACTGATCACACTATTGTTGTGAGACAACGGTAATAATCCACTGAAAATCCAACGGCTTAGACATCACCGATCGATGATGAGCATCACCGATCGCTCGCCATCACTCGATCGCCATCCCAACGGCCGAGTTGAGATTCCATTTTGTGACCTAAAATTGAGCATCACCGATCGATCACAAGATCAATCGATCGGCCATCCAATCACCGATCCCATCTATTGCAATGATCGCTAGGAAATTCCCGTAGTCAAACCCTAGTTGACTATGCCAGTCGACTGCCACATGACACCAGTCGACTGGCACACCTCAAACATGAGGTTTTAACCCAAGTATGGTGCCCCCATACTTGCTAGACCACCCTTAGCCTAGACCTAATCCTTCTAGCCACCTCCATCAGCCTCACGCCTCTCGGATCCCTCCAAGTCATCCATGACTTGTTCATCCATCGTGCTAGCCTCCAGGTGCTTCCCTCGGCCATGTCATGCTAACGATGTCTACACTGCCAAGGCACATTGGATTTACGCCGCCAAGACTCCACTTGGACTTTACGCCGCTAACCATTGGACTTATGCTACCAAGACTCCCGCTTGGACTTTACGCCGCCAATATCAAACCCCTTGGACTTCAAATGCCAAGACTCAATCTTGGACTTTCCCTTGCTAACCCATGTTGGACTTTCCATGCCAAGACCTCAAGACTTGGACTTTCCCAAATGCCAAGTGTCCCACTTTGACTTTCCGTGCCAAGTACCCATGACTTAGACTTTCCCATGACAATTACATTGTCATATGTTTTTGTCGAACATCAAAACATCACTCGAGTCAAACTCGAGTCCTGGTCAATTGTGACCTGGGCCGATTGCACCAACACTTAAGTCTATCCGAATTCTCTTATGTATTGCTGCTCATATGGATTATAAGGTATGACAGATGGATGTCAAGAGAACTTTCCTTAATGGAAGTCTTGAGGAGAACATCTACATGAAGCAACCAGAGGGATTCATTGCGAAGGGCAAAGAGCATCTTGTGTGCAAGCTTAATCGGTCCATTTATGGATTGAAGCAAACTTCAAGGTCTTGGAACATCCGCTTTGATGAGGTAATCCAGTCTTATGGATTTATTTAAAGTTCGGATGAGTCTTGTGTATACAAAAGATGTGACAGAAACGTAGTGGTATTTCTTGTACTTTACGTAGATGATATTTTGTTAATTGGCAACAATGTCAAGGTGTTATCAGACGTAAGGGTATGGTTGTCCAAAGAGTTTGATATGAAAAACTTAGGAGAAGTGGGACACATCTTTGGGATCAAGGTTATAAGGGATCACAGGAAAAGGATGTTGTGCTTATCTCAAGCTTCATACATATACACCATTATGGATCGTTTTAGCATGCAAAACTCCAAGAAAGGTTTTCTTCTTTTCAGACATGGAGTTCCTTTATCTAAGGAGATGTGTCCAAGAACATCTGAGGAGATAGAGGAGATGAAGGTGATTCCGAGGGAAGCCTCATGTATGTGATGCTATTGAGATATCTGCTTTGCCATGGGCATGGTCAGCAGATATCAGAGTAATCCAGGATAGGGACATTGGACTGTGGTAAAGCATATATTGAAGTACTTGAGAAAGACTAGGGATTATATGCTAGTTTACCAGGCAGACCAATTACTCCCTGTGGGTTACACAGATTCCGACTTCCAATCAGACAGGGATAATAGTAAGTCTACCTCAGGTTTTGTGCTTACTTTGGGAGGTGGAGCCATTGTATGGAGGAGTGTCAAGCAGAAATGCGTGGCATACTCCACCATGGAAGCTGAGTATGTGGCAGCCTCTGAGGCAGGCAAAGAAACTGTGTGGCTCAGGAACTTCTTAATGGACTTGGATGTGATTCCTACTTTGACCAGAACTATAACAATTTATTGTGATAATAGTGGTGCAGTTGCAAACTCGAAGGAACCACGAGCCCATAAGGCAAGTAAACACATTGAGCGCAAGTACCACATGATACGAGAAATCATAAAGAGAGGAGAAGTTGTTGTGGCCAAGATTGCATCGGAGGATAACCTGATAGATTGTTTCACTAAGGCCTTTCCCGCGAGAGCTTTTGATAGGCATGTGGAGGGAATGGGAATCAGATGTATAGCAGTTTGAGGACATCATAGTCTTTTAGTATAAGTGGGAGATTGTTGGGATGTATACTGAAAAGTCTATCTTTTGTATGAACATCTTTATTTTGAAATAAGAATCACATGATCATTGTTTGCATATTTATGGTTATGCATATTGTCTCATACATTATATTGTAGATAACATGGTGTGTAGTGTCACACGGTAGATCATGTTATCAACTCTTTGTAGAGTATTATTAAAGGCTCACAACCGAGATGACTTTGGACAAACCATTGGTATGCTTGTAGTGTGATTTGGTTTTGGTTTGTCTTTGACCATAGAATCACACTAGTACACTTTGTGTGTATTGAGCAGGACCAACTTAGAGGTGATTTGATTCATTGTTGACTACATAATCGAATCGGACCTCAGATATTATATTGTACATGCTCTTAATCCCGATATAATAACGGGAACATATACTTAGTATTCATTTCTTTGATTTACCAATGGGCGTGATTTATAGAGTAAATCGATAGGCTCGGTAAGTTGGGAAATGGTATTATTTATATGGTGTGCCTTTGATTATAGGAGGAAACTGTGTCCTATATATTAGGATGATGATGTCCCCTTGTGGAGCTCATAAGGTTCATCATATAAACCCTGCAGGTGGACTTGGTCCAGCATGATTAAAAGGTTGAGTGGTACAACTCATGGAGTTAGATGTTGATTGATTCATTGTCAGTAAATTAATTAATCGACGGACATTCGAGATCTTAAACACGGGGAGATAAATGTACAAATAATATATGGAGCCCATATTAACTTATGGGGGTTGGTGAGGTAGATCAATGATAATCCTCTAGTAGAATGGATTATCATTAATGGATCGGACTTTATGTGGGCTTGATCCATTGGGTGGCCAAGATCCAACTTCTCCTCATGGTCCCTATTGTAGCCTATTAAAATCTCATGGAGCCTAGATCCGATGATGGAAAATAAAACTCTAGATCCGACGGTTGAGTTAAATCTCTAGATCCGACGGTTGAGATTAAATCTCTAGATCTGACGGTTGAGATTAAATCTCTAGATCCGACGGTTGAGATTAAATCCCTAGAACCGACGGTGGAGATTAAAACAAGACTTAAGCCTAACTCTATAAAAGGAGGCTTAAGGTGGGCAGCAAGATATCTTAGAGGAGATTAGGGTTTTGCTTCCCTTAGCTTGGGCAGCAAGAAACCCTAGCAAGATTAGGGTTTTGGTTGGGCGGCTAGGGTTTGGGAGGTGGCTTGGCCGACAACAATTGGAGGGCTTCCTTTCTTCTTCCTAAGGTGTTGCCGACACCCATCTTTCTCTCCTCTACCTTGGCCAGTGCTCAACCTATTCCTCTTATTCTCCTTGGCCGGTGGAAACAAGGGCTAGCGTTGTTCCTTGGAGCTCTTGGCCGGCGGCCACACTTCTTGGTCTTCTCCTTGGCTGACGGCAAGCACCAAGCTTGGAGCTTGGTGGTCGGTTAAAGGAAGGAGAAGAGTTTTGTTTTATCATCTTCCTTTGTTCGGAGTGAACAAGGAAGGAAGATTGGTGATCTAGGAGGCTTCGACTTTTGGAAGATCGTCTCCCACAAGATGTCCAAAAGGAGGAAGGACATACAATAAAAGATCAAGAGGTATAATGTTTGTTTATATTCTTTTGTATTATATCAATAATTATTTTTCAATTATATGCATGTTGTATGTTTTGTTTTGTGGCTAAATTAACTTGGACCCCGAATACAAACACAAAAGTCGATGATCCGTACATCGTCTATTCCGCGGCTAATCGTAAAATAGAGTTTGGTTTCTTGAACAACAAGTTTGTTCAAGTGACCACTCTAATTGAATAGCACGACAATGAAATGATAGCTTGGGTAATCCCTCCTTGTCAAGGATAAATTTTTTTTTTCCGGAGACGTAGAAGGGATCGTCATGAACAAGCGATCGAGTTGAAGTGTGAAGCGAAGTTTCCTACCTTCAAGGTTGTGACTCCTAGACCCTTGAGTTTGATTTTGCATATTTTTAAGGGTCTTTTCAAGTTTCTCAAGCCTTAACCTCAAGGCTTGGTTCTCTAACTCCGATTTTTCAATTTTGGTGGGTCCATTTTTTCTTTGATCATTTTTTCCCTTCCTAGGCATCTGTCTAGATTTCTTTGGATTAAAACCTAGATAGTCTTCTATTTTCCTGATACTTGCCTTAGGTAGGATTTTCTTAGGGATGTTAGTCCTAAATTTATTCTTATTTCTAAAATTGTAACTCTTAGAACCTAGGCAATAAAGTCTATTATTTCTAGGGTTTGCTTTAGAAGCTCTACATTGTTAACCTTTTTTCTTTGGCATTGAACATAATGTTGGATCAAGAAGATCGCTAGAGGGTGAATACATGCTATGGCCTTCTTTGATCCTAAATGTTGGATCAAACACAAGTGAAGCGGAAAATAAAATGAAAGTCTAATAATTCATTTCAAAACAGAAGCTCAATGGCGGTTTGATAAGTCTAGCCTGGCGACCTAGTTTTGAAGGACTCCTCTCCTTGACCAAAGCTTGAGGTAGAGGACACCTTAGATAATGTCCTAAGAGTTGTGGCAAGACTTTTTTGGATGGAGGCTTGAGCTCGTTGATAGGCTATAAGGCCCCTCGTTGGAGGTTCACATTAGAGGCGCTCAGGCATTGAATTGATGAAAACCTTTAGAGAAGCTCTCTAAGTCTGATCCTTGACCAATCAACTCCAAAGCTGATAGTTACTAAGCTCCTTGCTGAGTTGCAACCTCAAGTGATTTATTGAAAGCTTGAGTGATTGCTCTTGTGTAGTTGACTGATGCTAAAATCACAAGTTAGATTGATAAAAACATAATTTCAACTTCTTGGTCGATCGATTCAACCTAGACCATCCATGGGATGTCTTTGGTCGGATCTGGTGGGTTTCCGGCACCGCGGCGTGTGTGTGTTCGATCACATTTCGTAAACATGAGCAAATGCAATAAAAAAATAATAAATCTAAATTTATTTCAACACACAACACACGCATAGTATACAATAAGTGTAGACATAACCATAAATTTAAATTTGCAATAAAAGAAAATTTAACTACGCTTATACCTTTCAGTATTATGTGTAGCGAACTATCATCGAACGATCCTCGCTAGAATCGTCTCTATCCGTGATATCCACGCCGAGTATCCTTAGGATGAATTCGCTATCCACGAGCCGCTTCGCACGGGTTACTAGCCTCGTGTTGAAGACGACGCGTGATCGAGAGATGATCACGATCCAATCCAATTCCTTAGACGAGTCCTCAAAACTCGCTTTCGAGAACCTCAACCTCTTGACGAATCCTTCATCCTCCAGAGGATTACTGGAGATCGAATCCTCGTAGTTACCCCGTCTGAGCTCTAACCGTCATCCAAACGACGCCCGACGAGAACAAGCTGCGCGTAAAACAACTGACAGCTTGGAGGAGATAGGCGCCGGCCAACAAAGGAAGCCAAGTGCTCACCTTTTCACCGTAGGAAGATCAGAGGGTCGCGAGGATCACCGGCCAAGCTTGACACGCAAGGAGCCGGACGCACAAGGGTCAAGGCAAGCTAGGGTTGGCGCCGAGAGTCTCCAAGGAGAGGTGGGCGGCAACCTTTGCTAGGGTTTTGGGTTAGGGCTTAATTATCCCTTAAGCCCTCTTTTATAGAGAACTAGTTCTCTTAATGGTTATTGGATCATAACCATTAGGCCCATTAACCCGCTCCATTAAGATAAGTTAAAATAAACCAAACCATTATTGTTTATTTTAAGTTAAAACGAACCGAACCAACTTTTGGTTCATTGGTTTAAAATAAACCAAACCCTTTGGTTTATTCTCCTCCATTGGATTAGAACCAAACCATTTTGGTTCATCCATTATGTCTTCATAAGACACGTCCTATCCACGCTTCCATTGCGACTGAAACGATTTCATGCTCGCTCCTTGTTTGGTCCAACCAAACCTAGTTTCTCTCGGTCTGAGAATCCCATTCTCAAGCTCGTTTTAAATCCTTCTCCTTACTGCTGTGTGTGTGACCAAATAGGTTCTTTGCTGTTGGCCGCCATAATTATACCATCATGAGTAGCACCTAATAGTACATCATGATCCCCAATTAACCGAAAAGATCAACGGTTGATCCAGAACTATTTCTGAAACCCTTCAGCAGCTCGAATGATTCGTGCCCCATTCCCTTCACTCATCTTATACCCACTTGGTCTGTGACATGGTCTATAGTGTCACCTCACTAGGTTACTCACGCACCTAGAAGTATCATTTCCTTCTGAATTCTTCTAGTTACTGCACATGTATCGAAGAGTACTTTACTCTAAACATGTAATGCTTTGGCCAAAGACTTTAGTAACAATCCGACGAGAGGCCATGGGTATACATCTCCTCGCAAGGAGTGGTGAATCCTTTATAGTCTATTCAAACACCTTCGATCACTTCGACTTATACCCAATCATCCCGGATCCACATCTCCTTAGAGATGTTTGCTTAAGATGTCAAAGCATAAGTCTCCATGATCAAGATGACTTGAATACCGCAAGTCAAAGGAACATACTTAAGAAGAACTTCATCAGACATATCTATATATGCAGAGAACCATATGAAGTCTTACTACTGGTCACTCCAATGAACTAGTTACCATAACTAGCATCCACGACAACTCAACTCCACAGAATCACCGCTTGATACAGAGTATACACCAAGGAGTATGTCTCGGCTGATGCACTGATGGTGTCCAAATTCATCAATTCATCGACTAGGATAATTCGATACATCACAATTACCATATAGAGGTACTACTAGTTGTGATCCAATCACAAATTCTCATGCCGTGAATCGCATCGTGGACATTCAAGAATGATGAGTTTAAGATCCAATCAAATACATGAAACATGTATACTCAAATAGTGAATCTTCATTTATCATATAAATGGTTCATACATAAGGCGATTGCCTAAAGACATCTCTCATATATTACTAATAGGATCTACACTTAAGACCATCCCCGTAAAGAGGATACGACCTCACTTACTCACACACACGAGCTTATACTTACTTTGTAGCCTTACTTTCGGCCTTCCACTGATTGGCCCTTCCACACAAAGTGTTGCTCAGGTGTCGCTGAGGCTCATTGGCTCTATGTCCCCGGATTAAAATTTTCACTAATGAAAGGATTAATCCGGATGGGATGAGCTTCCTTAATAACAACACCATTATTTTATCGTCGTATAACAACTTGATTGGTCGCTTGAACAAACTAGTTGTTCAAGCAACACAACTCTTCTAGTTGGTTAGCCGCGGAAGAGACGACGGATGGATCGCCGGTTTTTGTGTTTGTCTTCGGGGTCCATGATTATACAATACATATTCATACACACACATGCATAATCAAAATATTAAAGAATATGGTCAGATCTGTAAATAAAGTTAATAATAACTTTATACCTTACGATCTTCTATCGCATGTCCTATCCTTCTCATGGACGACGTGTGGACGAAGATCCTCCACGAGTAGAAGCCTTCTAGATCGCTTTCTTCTCTACCTTGTCCGCTACGAACAAAGAGAAGAAACAACAAATACCTTCCTATCTAGAACCGGCCACCAAATTATGGAACTTGGTGCAACCGCCGGCCAAGGAACAATTGGATGATGCGCCGGCCAACTTCAAGAAGTGTTGCCGTCGGCCACCAAGGAGAAGGGGAGGAGGAAGAGCACCGGCCACCGATGGAAGGAGAACCGCCGGCCAAGGAAGAAGGGAGAGTCCTCTAGGATGGGCGCCGGCCAAGTCTTGATGGAGGAGGGTGGGCGCCGGCAACAATCTAGAAGGAAGAAAAGTTGTCGCCCACTTCTTTGCTCCAAAACCCTAGCCACCCAATGAACCCTAGTCGCCCACTTGTGGATGAGCTAAACCCTAACTCCAATTCGAAAATCTCTCTTTTTTGCCGCCCAAGCCTAAGCCCCTTATTTATAGAATTAGGCTTAAGCCTCCTTTAATCTCCACCGTCGGATCTAGGGATTTAATCTCCACCGTCGGATCTAGGGTTTTATCCCAACCGTCGGATCTAGGGTTTAATCCCAACCGTCGGATCTAGAATTTCATCCCAACCGTCGGATCTAAGGTTTCATCCCAACCGTTGGATCTAGGGTTTTATCCCAACCTTTTGGATCTAGGATTTAATCCTAATCCGCTGATTCTAGGGTTTCATCCTAACCATCGGATCTATGGATTTAATCCCAACCGTTGATTCTAGGGTTTCATCCAACCATCGGATCTAGGGATTTAATCCCAACCGTTGGTTCTAGGTTTTGTTTTACATTCTTGGATCTAGACTTCACAAGGATTATATTAGGCTACGATAGGGACCATAAGGAGGAGTTGGGTCTTGGCCACCCGATGGATCGGAACCACACAAACTTGATCCATCAATGATGTTCCATTCCACTAGAGGATCATCATTGAACTACCTCACCAACCCCATAAATCAATATGGGCTCCATATATTATTTGTACATTTATCTCCCGTGTTTAAGATATCGAATGTCCGTCCACAATTAATTGATTTACTCACCATCAATTAATTAACATCTAATTCCTCGAGTAGTACCACTCAACCTTATCATCATGTTGACTAAGTCAACCAGCTGGGTTTACATGATGAACCTTATGAGCTCCTCAAGGGGACATCATCAACCTAATATATAGGACACGGTTTCCTCCTATAATCAACGGCACACCATGTAAATAATATTATTTCCCAACTTACTGGGCATATTGATTTAATCCATCTAAATCTCACCCTCTGGTAAATCAAAGAAATAAATACTAAGTACATGTGCCCGTTATTATATCGGGATTAAGAGCATGTACAACATAATATCCGAGGTCCGATTCAACTATGTAGTCAAGAATAAATTGAATCACCTCTATGTCGGTCCCCGCTCAATACACCTAAGTGTACTAGTGTAACTTTATGTTCAAGACAAAACAATACTAAGCTACACTACAACCATGCCAATGGTTTGTCCAAAACCATCTTGGTTGTGAGCCTCTACTTATATTTTACAAGGGACTGATAACATGATCTTCTGTGCCACACCAAGCACCATGTTATCTACAATGTAAAATATTAGACAATATGCACACACATATAATAAATATATAAAGTGCAAACAATGATCATGTGATTCTTATTTCAAAATAAAATGTTCATACAAAAAGAGCTAGGCTTTCAGTATACATTCCAACAATCTCCCACTTATACTAAAAGACTATGCGTCATCACTCGCCATACATCCGATCCCCATGTCCTCCACATGCCTATCAAA
Source organism: Wurfbainia villosa (assembly GCA_025175895.1). Classification (NCBI taxonomy): domain Eukaryota; kingdom Viridiplantae; phylum Streptophyta; class Magnoliopsida; order Zingiberales; family Zingiberaceae; genus Wurfbainia; species Wurfbainia villosa. The sequence goes on from JAKLTH010000210.1 coordinate 129,112, forward strand.
CGCTACCGGAAGGGCCTTAGTGAATGGATCCGCCAAAGTTATCCTCTGATGCAATCTTGGCGACAACAACTTCTCCTCGCTTACGATCTCTCGATAAGGTGGTACTTGCGCCTATGTGTTTACTTGCCTTTATGGGCTCGTGGTTCCTTCGAGTTTGCAATCGACCATCAAGTATCACAATAAATTGTGATAGTTTTGGGCAAACCAGGAATCACATCCAAGTCCATCAAGAAGTTCCTGAGCCATACAGCTTCCTTGGCTGCCTCAGAGGCTGCCACATACTCAGCTTCCATGGTAGAGTCCGCCACGCATTTCTGCTTGACACTCCTCCATACTATGGCTCCACCTCCAAAAGTAAACACAAACCCCGAGGTAGACTTACTCTTGTCCCTATCCGATTGGAAATCCGAATCCGTGTAACCCACAGGGACTAATTGATCCGCCTGAAACCAAAGATATAATCCCTAGTCCTTCTGTACTTCAATATATGCTTTACCGCATCCCAATGTCCCCGTCAGATTACTCGATATTCACGCTAACCATGCCCATGGCAAAGCAGATATCCCGATCTCGCATATAGCATAGCATACATAAGGCTTCCATCGCCAAGCATAAGGAACCGCCTTCATGTCCTCTATCTCCTTTGATGTTTTGGGACACATCTCTTTAGATAAAGGAACTCCATGCCTAAAAGGTAGAAAACCTTTCTTGGAGTTCTGCATGCTAAAACGAGCAAGGATAGTGTCAATATATGAAGCTTGAGATAAGCACAACATCCTTTTCATGATCCCTTATAACTTTGATCCCAAGGATGTGTCCCACTTCTCCCAAGTCCTTCATGTCAAACTGCTTGGACAACCATACTTACGCCCGATAACACTGATATTGTTGCCAACTAACAAAATGTCATCTACGATAGTACAAGAAACACCACTACGCTCATCACATCTCTTGTATACACAAGGCTCATCCGACTTTGAATAAATCCATATGACTGGATTACCTCATCAAAGCGGATGTTCCAAGATCTAGAAGCTTGCTTCAATCCATAAATGGACCGATTAAGCTTACATACAAGATGCTCTTGCCTTTAGCAATGAATCCTCCGTTGCGATATAGATGTTCTCCTCAAGACTTCCATAAGGAAAGTCGCCTTGACATCCATCCGCCAAATCTCATAATCCATATGAGCAAATAGATAAGAGAATCCGGATAGACTTAAGCATAGCTACGTTAAAAGGTCTCCTCATAATCGATGCCCTCTTTCCGAGTATTCCCTTCGCAACAAGCCTAGCTTTGAAGGTCTCAACCTTCCGCCTACTCCTCTCTTTCTCTTGTAGATCCACTTGCATCCAATGGTTTTTACACCATCGTGGTTCTACTAGCTCCTGAGACCTGATTAGAATCCATAGATTCTATCTCGAATTCATCGTGACTTTGCCAAGATACCGTGATCTCTATCTTGGATTGCCTCGGCATATGTCCAGGATCGTTCATGTTCACCGTGACTAAGTCCAAGACTCTCCCAAAACATGAATCTGTTGTCTAACAACCTCCCACTACGACGAGGTGCCTCCTGTATGCTCTCGTGACACGCGTGCAGTGACTTGTGGTGTCCTCTTGTACGGTGGTCATCAAGTCGACTTCCTACCAACTCCTCAAGAACAATCCTACTGGGCTTGTGGTTCATTACATAATCCTCCTCTAGAAATCTGGCGTTCATGCTAACGATCACCCTCTGATCTCTAGGATTATAAAATAAACCACCTTTCATTCCCTTAGGGTAGCCAACAAACATGCATACTTCTGTACGAGGTTCCAACTTACCAGCATCAGCCTTCAGCACATGTGCTGGACTCTCCCATATCCGAATATGTCTTAGACTAGGCTTTCGCCCAGTCCACAATTCTATAGGGGTAGAAGGTACTGATTTGGATGGAACCAAGTTCAGAGTACATTGTCAGATTCGAGCATACCCCGTAACTAAATCAGTAACTCGTAATAACTCATCATCGATCCGACCATCTCCATAAGAGTCCTATTCCTTCGCCGCTCGCTACACCATTCTCGGGTGTGCCAAAGTGCATAATTGGGATTGAATCCTCACTCGATAAGTAATTCCTAAACTCTCCAAAGAGGTACTCGCCATCACGATCAGATCGTAATGTCTTGATACTTTTACCTTGACGGTTCTCCACATCAGCCTTAAATTCTTTGAACCTATCAAAGCATTAACACTTGCGGCGCGTCAAGTAAATGTATCCATACCTTGAATAATCGTCTATAAAAGAGACGAAGTATTCAAAGCCAGCTCTTGCCTGGATAGACATAGGACCGCACAAATCAGAATGAACCAATTCTAACACATCTTTGGCTCTATACCCATTGGCCTTGAAAGGCCTCTTGGTCATTTTACCTTCCAAGCAAGATTCGCAGTTGGGAGATCCTCCACCACTAATGAACCCAAAGGTCCATCCTATCAACCTTGAATTCTACTTAGGTTAATATGACCAAGCCTTAGATGCCAAAGATATGTTTGGTTCATTTTCAAGGTTCTTTTCTCTTATTAGATTTAGAAGATGAGTTATTTACTTATATGCATCGTGGGAGTTTTTGGTTCAAGAGTATATAAATTGCCAACCAATGTACTGCAATCAGATAATCTCCTATTCCTTTTATAACTACCTTGTCATTAAAAGAAACAGTAATATCCATCCAAAACAATTTAGAAACTCAAATTAAATTCTTTCTAAAAGTAGGTACATAAAGACAATTTCTCAAAACCAAAAATTTATTCCTATCAAAAGATAAATAAACGCCTCCCACGCAATAGCCGCCACCTTGAAGCATTGCCCATGAAGACGGTAATCTCTCCTCACCTAGTCGCCGGTTTCTCGAACCCCCGCAAAGTATTGCAGACATGATTAGTGGCTCTATATCTACACACCGTGCAATCGGGTAGATAACACCGCTAAACATGTTTCAACAACTAAACAAGAAGATATACCTTTGTTCTTTCTGAGGACAGTCCGCCTTCCAATGTCCACTTGGTAAGTGAAGCACTTGCCTTCGGCTTCTTCACTCCGCCTCGAGGTCCCACCGCCTTTCTTCGCTCCACCTTGCTTCTTCTTCTTCTTACCTTTCGGTTTAGAGGAAGAAACCTTCTGAGCGACCATGGCTTGAGCACTTTGATGAAAAAGCCCCTCTGCCGCCTGGAGTTCTGTCAGAAGCTCCGCCAATGAATACAACCTTTTGTTCATGTTGT